>CM056598.1:48724220-48912714 GCA_029721355.1 Tegillarca granosa
AACAATCAAGTAACACTTGTACAGTATCTCAATATTGCATCTACTTGTGATTTTAAAAAAGATGAGCTAAAAATTTGCTTATATAACATAAAACTACTGTATAAATAGAAACAAATTACATGTGTATATCCATAAATTTGTACACCCAGAAATTATGCATTTTTAAATCTTTGCTAGGTTCTGAAAGAGTTTCCATAAATGAAATAGTTTTGTTAAATCTACTTCTACATGTACTTGTGAGCTGATACAGAAAACACCCAATCACTTTTAGGCTTTTCATAATTTGTTGGTATACACATTTCACATTTCACTTTTCATATTTGCAGTACACTTCACTAGTAGGCTTCATGTTCCAAAATTTTACACCAGCAAAATAGTTCACAAGAAAGCTAAAGAAACCATTTATCACTGGTAGGCTTTTCATAATTCATTCAAAGCATTAATTATAGTAGTGTGTGTACTATGTCTTCAACCAGGAAATGGGTAGATAGGTGTTAATAATTTCTCGGTTATAACCGAATAATTACATTGAATACCATACCCCTCCCTCTCAAAAAGAGATAATTATTTATTGATTAAAATACATTTTCTGGAAAAATACTAACATTAAATCACATTGAACTGAATTACACTTTTGATTTTATCTCTGAAATATTTTTACAGATAAGTAGTCTGTAGGGAGATGTTTGCAGTTGAAAAACGTTAAAATCAATTTCTGACAGGTAAAATTTAAACCCGGAGATATAATTATGTTTTAAAAAATCGAATATTGTAAATATATTTGAACTATTAAAAAAAGACTGTTCCATCAGACAGGTTTCCTCCCAAGGACAGTAATTGTCCCTGGCTTGTTTTATCAGTTAATAAAAGTTCTAATCATGGCCAGGTACACAATGTTATGCAGATAGACAGATGAATCACAACCGTCCATGTATTGTAAACACAAGAGACGGTTCCTAGTACAGGTGTAATAATCCCGGCCAAAGATATAATGTTATAATAAATTTCACCACTAGAATTTTACCCAGCAGAGACCCGAACAAATCATACTTTCCCTGTTGTAAATCCAGGACATTCCCATAATGTTAAGATAAAACGTTGATAAGAGAATCTCTTACTACCAAATGTCACTACCACTATTTGTAGTTATAAAACATTTTGGAGGGGGATTTTGTTGTCAACCAGATATATACATCTTTTATTACATAATGACATCAGTTCTATCTTTAAAGGTAAAAAAAAAATAACTGATAATTGTAGTTTATAATGTTAGTACTTATTGTTTTTTTAAAACTTGTATAGTGTATTTATACTTGTAAAATATTAAGGGAATAGATAAAAATATATTTGACATGGTCTGTGATGATCGTTACAGAATTCTTCATTCTTCACTTCTAAGTTTACTTGGTCATTGGCTAAACTAACTGACCTAAAAAATATTATCAATATCTGGCTAATTGATGGTCAGTTAGGGCAACAGTTTTGTAAAGATATTGAATCTAAAGTATTCGGACAGATTAGAACTAATTTGACTTGGAGTCAATGTTGAAGTGTTAGACATTGAAGCAGGAAAACTAGATTAGGTGTGATGTGTGTTGATAAGTTATAAAGGGATACAGAAGCAGGTTTTGATAACATTGTTGACCTACTTGTTAGCCTTCTATCAGATAACACTTCCATTATCAAAACATAACAAACTAACACTAGTTGGTGGCATTTCCTTCTTCTAAGTGTATTGCTGCTGCTGTTGTTGCATTAAAAGTTACCTTAAAGGCGTTTATTTGTCAGACCAATCAGTTTGTCAGTAAATATTCACTTTTTGTAACTTACATAGCAGAACCTATCTTAACTGAACCCTGTGTAAACCTTGAACCTTTAGTAAACCACAAATCTAAGTCTTAACTGATGCAAGCTTGTTCTTTATTGAACTTTAAAGTTAATCATAAATCTGTCTGCATTGAACCATTAAGTAAACCTGTCTAACTGACAAAAATTTGTCTTTGTAAACCACAAACTTGTTTTAACTGACACAAATTTTTAAACCACAAACTTGTCTTAACTGACACAAATTTGTAAATCACAAACTTGTCTTAACTGACACAAATTTTTAAACCACAAACTTGTCTTAATTGACACAAATTTGTTAACCACAAACTTGTCTTAACTGACACAAATTTGTAAACCATAAACTTGTCTTAACTGACACAAATTTGTAAACCATAAACTTGTCTTAACTCCACAAACTTGTCTTAACTGACACAAATTTGTAAACCTCAAACTTGTCTTAACTGACACAAATTTGTTAACCACAAACTTGTCTTAACTGACACAAATTTTTAAACCACAAACTTGTCTTAATTGATACAAATTTGTTAACCACAAACTTGTCTTAACTGACACAAATTTGTAAACCATAAACTTGTCTTAACTCCACAAACTTGTTTTAACTGACAAAAATTAGTAAACCACAAACTTGTCTTAACTGACACAAATTTGTAAACCTCAAACTTGTCTTAACTGACACAAATTTGTAAACCACAAACTTTGTAAACCACAAACTTGTCTTAACTGACACTAATTTGTAAACCACAAACTTTGTAAACCACAAACTTGTCTTAACTGACACTAATTTGTAAACCACAAACTTGTCTTAACTGACACTAATTTGTAAACCACAAACTTGTCTTAAGTGATGCAAACCTGTCTTTTTGAACTACAAAACTGTCTGAACTGACACAAATTTGTCTTTACTTACACAAACCTGTCTTTTAAACCACAAACCTGTCTTAACTGACAAATTTACTTTTGTAAAACACAAACCTGTTTTCACTGACACAAATTTTTCTTTTTAAACAACAAAACTATCTTAACTGACACAAACCTTTCTTAACTGACACAGATTTGTCTTTGTAAAACACAACTTGTCTCAACTGACAGAAATCTGTCTTTATTGAACTCTATGTAAATCAGAAATTTGTCTAAACTGAAATGTTTTATTAAGGTTTTTTGGGAAATTAATCTGCATCAGTTTAATACCGTCTGGTCTGAACAAAATCTTCAGACCTCTGTGGATAAGACAGGTTTGACTACATGTAGTTATTATAAGAATAATTATGATGTTTATAGATTTGTTTAAGTATTATACTACTGTTAAAAGTACTTGTAGCATATTTTCACATTAAAACAAAAGCCAGATATTTAGAAAAGAGAGTCCAATATTTAAACCCTGTGAATAATGAGCAAATTGTTTAGATATATACATGTACATATATAATCCTTGTACTGATGTAAGTACCTGCTATCTAAGCCAGATTTTGTCCTATCATTCATCTCTTCCTTCCTTCCTGTAGCCATTATTGTCAACAGGAAACATTTGATTTGTATTCAATCCTGTTTATTTTATAGCTATATGATAGTATAAAACTTTGTCTATATTCTCAGAATTAGTTAACAATAATCCTAATAAAAGAATCTCTTGACATTTAAACTTGACACCATTTTGTGATGGGATTCAAAATTTTAAATCAGATCAGACAAAATTTTCCCTGGAAAATCTTTAAATGTAGGGAAGTGGGGGCATTTCATCATGAAACAAACATTATATAAATACATGATTTTGATAATAGGAAGAGCTAGTGGCTGTTTATATAGCCTAGTTGAGGGTCATAACTCTGCTGTTCAGGACAGTTTTATTGTTGAAGACAACTCTGTTGTCAGTATACCTCAGTTGCCATTACACTATATTTTGTCAAAATTTGGCATCATAATCAAAACACAAACACACAGATACGTGTTCAAATCACAATCCAGAAAGCAAGTAAATACTTTGAAAAATAGTCAAATGAGTTTGTAAACTTTCACCATAAAAGTGAATGTGGGTGTTCCGGAAAGGTAAGCACCTCCTGAATAAAACCAGTATTATCAGACATTCAGACTTTATGATAAAAACTGGTGCCTTTAATGTTAAAATTTGTTGTTGACCAGGTAGGTTTTAGGTGTGCAAGTTGTAATTTGATTGGATTAATGGTGTTTTAGACCCTAGTCAAGATTCTGTTGCTTATATCGTGGTAGTCAGTTCTGGCATGGTGGAGAAAAATAGAGTGCCTGGAGTAAACCAGTGACATTTGGAAAGGGAACTGATGGATTAGAACCTATGGTGAGCAGCATCATAATCTGTTAGTTGTGAGTTTTGTTGTTACTTTGTCCATAGAACATGTGAATTTGTAGTATGAATTCTTTCATTACAAGTCCTTAGTGACTGTGTAAATAAAACACATGTAGGCTTTCTGAGATAAATTTAAAGTTCTAAGATGTTTTCTTGTTTAAGGGGTGGAATTCTGGGATGTCTTGTCCTAGCAGTTGGGATGGACAATCGTTGATTGTTATAACATGTATGCCTTGCCTTGAACTGTAAATTCAAATTAAATTGATAAGTTGATCTATTAGTGATAACATCCTTTAAAAAATTATACTTTTAAAATGATGATTTATAATGACAGTGTTCAACTTAAAATTGCCTATTGATAGATATAAATATGATACGATGATATAAGGTAACAACTTAAATAGTTAACAAGCTGTTATAGACGGTTTTAATCCTGACAGAATTTTTAACTTATAACTGATGGCCCTTACAACACGTGGATAATAACTACACAATCTGTATATACCGGTAGTACAATTGTAGACAATATTGTTGAAAAAATTACCAGTAATAATACCAGTACACATGACCATTCCTTTTTATTATCATATAGAATACTTTTTAAAAAAATCCTTTTAAATGAAAAAATCAATTTGAAAAGAAATTCTTTTCTCAAATTGTTGTTCAAGGTTGTTACATAATGAATTATAGAGGATTTTTTGGTTCAGAAATTGGTATAATATACTTTATTGAAGAGAGTAAAAACCTGTATCTAGAGCCAAATCAACTTTTAATTGTTTACATTCTACACTCATAAATAATTCTTAAATTACCAGAGTATGGTTAAATATACTTGACCTGAATGTTTGCGTCCTGGGTAGCTTATAGCTTTCTTGATCAATCTTCAAGGACTTTTTTTGAATAAAATTCATCAATTAAAATCTAGTTTTCTTTAAGACATAAAACGTACAATTATTGGGACTGTTATTGATTACTTCCAGAGAATAAAGGCTTTTTTAATACTGGTTTTAATTGGAAGTTTTTGTTGAAACTTGTATCCAAAAATATAAAATTGCCTAGCACCTTGTTTATTGTAACTTTGGAATTTATTTTTTCACTTATTCAAATTTTTTTTTTGGAGGGGGTTAATTTGTATGTCATACCTGTCCAAGATTTTTTAAGCGTGTCAAAACAAGATAAAACTAAAATATGGTAAAAATTGGGTTGTTTGATTATCAGGTTGAATTAGCAATTAAAGTTTGTTGTTTGTAGAACATATCTGTTAGAGTCTACATGCTCCAAATATTGATAAGTTAATCTGTAAACACTGACAAGTGTTCTCTGAATGGCAAAAATCTCACCATATTTAGAGTAGGACTGTGTCAATAATGTTGCCATGGTAATTTGTAAAAGGTTTACTTTGTTAAATTGGGAAGACAACCTTTTTATTAGTTTTATATCATGTTTGTTCAATTATACAATGTCAAAAGGTTTGTAATTAGCTAAGGATATTAGAGTAATGGTTTCTATAGTAGATAACATTAGAGAAAATCTATATATGGAAATTATTGATGAAAATTGAAAATTAAGAACAAAATGCCAGCAATGAACAGTCAATTAGAATTCCAGTCTCTAATGTTTTGTCTTAATAAAGAGATGATGTGTTGATAAATCTGTAAACTGTCAATATTTTTAAAATGGGAGATAAGACCTAACACTGATAAACCAATATAATGTCAATACAGTCAATTTAACACATGTAACAGTTGACAGATAAACTTATATGAAAATGCACAAATAAATTTTAAGTTTTTTTATTTTAACATTATTTCAACAAAGAAACAGAAATGACTTTTATGGTGAATACCTAGCTCCAATAAAGCAGACAGTGCAGCAAGCAGGTAAAATGTTTGGGTTTACATAAGTATGGTTCATCAAATATTTTTGTTTGAATCAATTCTATATGCATAATCTCTATATACCAGAAACAGATGGTTTAGTAAATATGTTAAACAACTAAAAATAATATACCATACATAATATTTAAATTATGTAGAAATCAAATTAATCTTTGTGAAAAATCGTATTATAGGTAATATCAATCACTGTTTTCCTTCTATTTATAACGGTCGCTATTTGTCAACCCAAAGAATTATTTTTGAAGGAAACTATGGACTACTAAGTCTTCTCTCTTATGTCACGGTCATGATTGCAGAAAATTATGATACTCAAATAAAATCACATTAATTTTGTTAACTTAATATTAAATCTAAAATTTCATTTAAATGAATGGAAGCATGTGAATATTAGTTTTATACTATCATACAGCTATATGTGGGGAACTGTTAATCAGCTATATGACATACACACTTAATGAACATAATATCTGGTAGCAATATTTCAGATATCTAACACAATATAATATTTCTGAAAAAAAAAATAAACAAAAACTATCTTTTACGGTTTTTATTTTATAAGATCTCCGGTATGTATTATTTTTGCTTTTTCAATTTTATGAGCATGGCTAGAGGCATATTGGAATAAGTTTTCCATGTGACTAGATAATCATAGATATGTTGAGATATTTTAGTTTATATTGTGTAGCATCTGTTACCCCCATCAGTTGGCCAGCCCTACAGGGAGATACAACAGGTCAGGGCTATCCCAGATAACATCTGTTTATTGACAGGCACATTCATACTACTTTCATTAATTATATATTTAAGATGGCACTTTGTTAGCCCTTTCATGTAAAATTATCTCCATTTGTTTATAAGCTGTTAGCTAAACACAGTGAGGTTGATACTTTGATAACTCTGACTTCATTGTACCAATTTTGACTGAGTTTTCATGACAGATCAGGATTTTCACACCCATTAATAGTAACAAGTTTAGGCCTCTTGGAGTTTGGAAAATAAATGTTGTTTTATGCAATTTGGAGGAAGAGGGTCTCAATGGAAAAAACATAGCAGAGTTGTAAAAGTTATAATTTCTGTACTGGGAAAATTCACCAGAGTCAAATGTATTTAGAAAAAATGTATGGTTGAAATAACAAATAACAAATTCATTGTGATCAAATATTGATTTGTGGTAATCAAGATACAACTTTAAAACTTAGGAAGTTGTCACTGCTTCAAATGAAGTGATGCTTGTCTAATAAAGCTTCCACTTCAGAAATATTTGTTTCTTGTTAACAAGTATTTGTGAGGATTTTTTGTACATTTTAACATTTTAGTTATAGCTATTAAAAATTCCATTTGATGTTTCATGTATTTATCAAGGGAGGTAATAAGGTTGACTTCCTGTAAATTTGATTTGGTATGATGTTTGCACACGATAGAAGTTTTGTTTCTTCAACAATAAAAACTTAAACAGTAGGTAGAGAACAGTGTATTATTGTATTTTAACATTGTTTCAATTTGAGATTTGTAAAGCATAAATATAGCACAAATGAGTACAATCAATTTTTTTAAACCTGGATTAAGTTTTGGTCATAGCTTTGTTGGACATTTATAAAAATTATTGATTTTGTTATCAGTTATAACTTGATGGTATCCATTTATACCATGATTAAAACATAGAACAGGATTGAACAGTTCTTTTGTTTTTTTTTATAAATATGTAACAGATGTATCTAGTGATTGCCTCCTCGCTTCCTTCCACAATCAGATACTTTTTCAATTTTATAATTGGTTCTTGTAATGCAGTATGGAGATTAAGAAAATCTTTCAGTGTTTTTATTTGTTTATAAAATAGTGTTGGAAAATACCTTATTTGTGTATATTGTATTATGCCGTATGAAGGTTAAAGGGAGATAACTCTAACAGTCTTGGAAGATGAAGTCAAACATAGTATTTATGGTACTTCTTCCATGTACAATTCATTTTATTTTGTATGAATGCAAAGATGTAAGTTTTGTGTGTATATGTGCATATGTACATTTATGTACATGAAGAATTTTTTCTTAAAATTGAACGATGACTTTGTGCCTGTTTTCCTTTTGGAATAATATATTTGAAGTATTTTAACATGGTCTATGAAACTCTAGTTGTATATTGTATACTATTTACACAAATACAATGTTATCAAACCCATTTAAATTAGATTCATAGTGTTTTTCTTTTATTCATAATTTGAACAAAACAAAATTGACTACAACTTTGTACATGTATTTGCAGTCCTCCGCTCCTCTTCCTCAGCAAATTTTAACTTTTGGACAGGTAAGTTTTGATGTAGGCGTGTATTTTTATTATATTTCATTCCTCTTTCTGCACCCAATCTTGCTTACAATGGGCCCTATGTACACACCTAGGTAATACTATCAGACTGACCACAGCTTAACTTAATCATATCAAACAATTTTTTTTTTTTTTTTAGAAATTCATGTTTTTTGGATAGATCCTATTTATTTTTGCATTGGTGGTTGTTACAAGGTAGACCAGCATCCTCTTATTTACTGTTGTTGTCTTTGATAAAATGTATATTTCTCAGCATTTAGATAAATAAGAAAAAAAATCACTTTGATAATTAAAAAAATAAATTGTTGTTACATGGTTACATTGCAAACTTAACATGTAAAAAGAGTATGTCAGAGAGGGTGCTGGTATATAAACATACAAGGGGAGACAAATCTTGTATTGGTAGCACAAACATTTTCTCCACCATTTAAGTCACATAGTAAAATATCAGTGACAGATACCTGCTATTCATTTGAAAGACAATATATTTAATAATTTATAATTTCTTTTTATTCCTCTCTCTTCAAGTCACTGGTGGATAAACATTTTGTTCCCTCCCTCCCCCTCCCTAGTTGTTGATGGTCAGTCTGTATTTTTGTTCTAATTCCATCTGTACATATTTATACCACATTTAAAAATAACATTATTTTAATTATCAATGTAGTCAGTCAGATGTTGTTGTATCTTAAATGGGAGCTACTGCCTTGTGATAATTTATATATATATATAAAATATATATGGTACTTTTTTTGTATATTTCCTCTCTGAGATACTGATAGTTATTAATCTTACATTTTATCATTTAACTTTTTAATTTTTTTTTTAACATCAGTCAAAAACAAAATTGTTGGGTAATTTTGACATTGTAGTCTCTAGCTCACCCACTTACTTAGTCTACTATTGCTTTATTAGGATAAACAGTTACATAGCAGAATACATTTCTTTTAAAATAAAACGTCTTTTTTATCTGCTGTTAATGTTTTTAATATTCCTGTTTTTTGTTGTACATTTGTTTATAACATTTTTGTCTCTCACTCTATGTTGGTAGAATGCATGTTGATGATCTGGTACTACAGAAATTGTGAAATATCAGTCCCAACTCTGTTCTGTCAGATCTGTTATACATCCCCCCACCTTCACTTAGTTACATTTTATAAAAATCTGCTTACTCATCCACAGTATAACTACAAAGATAAACGATAATGTTTCATTTCTAAAAAAAAAAATTAATAATGAATTTTATGCCATCATCAGAATGGAAAGATAACATAGCATACTATTGACAGGCTTGTAGCTAGAGATATATATCACATTACCACACATACGTAATGATGACAGGAGGAATGATATCCAATATTTAGTGCAAGTCCCAAGGCAATTCAGATATCATCATAACATGTCTATTCCTAATATTACAATGCTTTTAAAACATTTCCCATGTGATCTATACTAGAATATTTTTTATTATTATTATTTGTCAAATATTTTGCTTTTAAAAAAGTCTTTGGAAAGGGGGTCTTGTAATTTGCCCAATTTTAGATGGAGAAGGGCATTAGTACATTTGGTTTGCCTTATTTTTGATGGAGTGGGCTATGTTGCCTTAATTTTTATGGAGGAGTCATTAATACCTAAGGTTTGCCCTAATTTATAATGGAGAGGGTCATTTATATTTCATTTGCTTAAGTCTGCTGTACTTTTCAGTATAGTTGTAAGATGAATTTCGCAATAGCTGTTCATGTATTTTATACTGCTGGATTTTGCAATAATTTATTACTATGCTAATGAATCCTACAGCTTGACATGACAACAAAATAAAAAAATGTATTTTAATATCAAAGCTGGGCAGGATTGCATTAGATGTGGGGGTGGCCCTATTATGAGGGGGTGGCACTATACTTTTGTGGAAATCACTTATTGGTAATTCTGTTTTGATAGATCAGCCTTCTATTGAATCATGTAATAACACCGTCAGTTTAAAGCATGTTTTAATATTGTCTTTTGTTGGCATATATCCCAAGCTTTCTTTTTTTATTTCAATATGAATGCATGAATGCTCAGGAATGACTTGTGTGGTTATAGAAAGTCGTATTGGAGTTATATAGTACATATATATATATATATACCTACACATACACACCCTGAGGAGTTAAGTTGTTGCTAGTATCCATAGTCTTTATTTTATATGTGTATGTACACAGTACATGTTTGTCAGTTGGTAGTTAGACACACACTGGACACTTTGTTACTAGTACTGTTACTTATATACTACTACTACTACTACTACTGCACATCTGTTCACTAATTCCTCGTCTTTGGATCCTGTTATTTCACACATCTACTACTACTACTACTGCTGCTGATACTGCTACTGGTTATCTTGGTTGTGTCATCTTGTCTTTTCCTCTCTTCTTTCCATCTTCTGTTCATCTTCGGACAATGTGAGTATTTTTGTGAATTTTTACTTGTACTTAATTTGTCACTGTTGACAACATTTTAAGGGATATTTTTTCAGGATGAGTGATTTTGATGTAAACGGGAGGGAAAGAGGGGAGGGTAGAGCTAAGGAAGTGGTAAATATTTTTATGTTACCTGTCGGTTGTAATAATAAATATTACTCATTATAACAAACTGCAGGAATTGTTGATGACTTGTACATTAGTAGTAAGGAATGTGATATATATGCAATACTATGTTGTAAAGTCTTACTTATTTATTTGTCGAGTTAGTTATCCTTTATCGTTAATGTGGGCTTACAGCTACTCATTGCAAAGATTTTTTCTGATAAATGGAAATTTTTTTATATACTCCATATTTAATGTAGGGCTATTAAGTTGTTTAAAGTTCAGGAAATTGTTAACAGTGAAATACACACAAAAATTTAAAACATTCCTCGCTGTCTTCTTTTGCTCAATAAAGTGTATAAATGACTTTTTTGAAATATTAAAGTATACATTATCCCATGTGACAGTACTATATAACATGACTGTGTAACCTAAATTATAAGTTAAGGGTAGCAGCTTTTGAACTAACCAGTGGAATACACTAGGGGAAAAAACTGAATTAAAAATGACTTTAGCTGTCTTGTTCTATTTCTAATCTGTTGCTCAATCAAGTGTGTAAAATGACTTTTCTTCTGGAAGTATTGAAGGATACATGATCAATTGATATGATATAAAATGTTGTCAGCTCCACCCAACATGGTTATTAAAATATCATGACATGAAAAAGGTAAATGTCTGAATACTTAGTAACTGGCAATAGCCATGGTTATCAAGAGCACAAACACAACACACAATACAAGAATTGAAAAAAAAAAAAAGAAAAAAGGTACACCATGATCATTAAAAACTGAATCGAAATCAGTTTGGAATGGAACTAGAATGAAGGATATGTTGAGTCTTGGAATGGAACTAGAATGGAGGATATGTTGAGTCTTGGAATGGAACTAGAATGGAGGATTTGTTGAGTCTTGGAATGGAACTAGAATGGAAGATTTGTTGAGTCTTGGAATGGAACTAGAATGGAAGATTTGTTGAGTCTTGGAATGGAACTAGAATGGAAGATTTGTTGAGTCTTGGAATGGAACTAGAATGGAAGATTTGTTGAGTCTTGGAATGGAACTAGAATGGAAGATTTGTTGAGTCTTGGAATGGAACTAGAATGGAAGATTTGTTGAGTCTTGGAATGGAACTAGAATGGAAGATTTGTTGAGTCTTGGAATGGAACTAGAATGGAAGATTTGTTGAGTCTTGGAATGGAACTAGAATGGAGGGTATTTTATCTATGTCAAGATTCTTTCACCTATATCTGGGAGGTCATTTCTTGATTTGTGGAGAAAACTGTCCATAGAAAATCAACTAAGTTTCTCACACTAGAAACTACTGAAGTGAGATTTTCACCTAGTTGATGAGAGTTCAGTGATCAATGGGCTGGCTTTAAAGATGACATGGCTACCAAGAGGCATTGGATGAGCACTGGATGTAGTGATGAAACTGTTTCAAGTGGTTAAAATGATGTCTTTTACTGTAGTTTCAATTACTATGGTCTCCAAGACAATTTTGTTAATCTCAAAAAGCATTACCAACTTTTATGATGATTTTCATTCATAACGCCAAAATGTTTGAACAATTAAAAGAAAACCATCATTTTCTGTCTTTGTGAAGTGATTAGAATTTTCATTGTTTTGAAATAATGGATTAATTCTTACAAATTAACAATGAATCACATCACATAATATCACACACACACACACACACACACACACACACACACACACACACACACACACACACTTGAATAATTAATTTTTCCCCCTAATATTTTATATAAATGTGCTTACACTAAGTTCCATATATCATACATGTTAAATAAATAAGATCCTAATAGGCCTGTAAATACCCAAGACATTTTTTAAATCTTTAAGAATTTTATAAGTTGTAACTAGCTTGGGATTACCTTTAATTAGCATTACCTGTTGTAGAATTCTGTAAAAGAGTAAGATTAAAGATTTAATTTAGTCAATAAGATTATGTTAATCTGTAGTAAGTAACAACTAGCTGTGTTGTTAATGGTATTGCCACTTTCTATCTCATTAATTTGCAGTTAGTATGACTGACAGCTGCATACAATATATAACACATCATCTTTATTTATTTTTTTTTTTTGGTCTATTTAGTGAAAAGTGCCTTGTTTGTAACATAAATGTTGTATGAATCTATATAACATAGTATTAATTTCCAAATTTGTTCCTTCAATCACACAAAGGTCATCAGTGATATGTATACATTTTAAGGTCACCTGAAGTAAATGGCCAGGACAGACTATTGTGATTGTCAGTCATGTATAATGATTTGTCCAGTTACAAGGTAGCCCTGGTTTAAGGTCAAAATAAAGTATTGTTAAACATTGTTTTGCCACAAACCAGAAGGCTTAGAAGCTTGTAACTTGATTATTAGAATAAGAAGGGTGAGTTTGTAAGTTGACATTTATTCAAGTTCTTGTTAACCTTTTATAATAGCTTCTTTACATAAAGACACTTGAAGCATTTTATTTATTGCATTGTATGAAGATGTACCAAACACAACTTAATCATCATTCATCCAGATCACAGTCACCTTAAAAAGTAAAATGTTCGACAAGTTTTTGTAATAAATCAGAAGATCTGTTTGTTCTAATGTTGTCAGGTGTCTGTCAGGGCATTGATTTCTGCTGTGGTATTCTAATGGTTAAGAAATTAAGGTTACATGTAGCTTGAATTGTATGGTTTATTGTCTGTTTTGTTGCACAAGAAGGTCAGGACAAATCAGTCATACAGTTGTTGTGCTGCGTTGTTTCTGTGATTTTGGTTAAAGTTTTCATTTTATATTGACAAAATGGCATATCAGCCAAATTTTTCAATTTATATATCAACAAACAAGAACAATGCCATAAATTTTAATATTGGTAATTGTCTTGAATTTGACAATATAAATATAAATGGTGTTAATGAAAAGTGTGTGAGATTATATAGCAGATTCATCCATCCCAAGCCTAAATAGTGATATCCAGCTGAGACTTCTTGTCCTGTAAACTTCTTGTTTTTTTTAATGCAGTAGTGATTGTAACAGCCAACAGCTGTCACTTACATCTATGTGATAAGGATTGATGGTACATGAAATATCTGATAACTGAAAAATAAATTTAATGAAAACTGAAATTTACTAAAAATCCCCTTGGGATTACTAATCGTATATGAAATCGGACATTGGATAGAGGGTCTTTTATCCTGCAGACTGTCTATGTAATTAACAAATATATGATTATGTTGGAGTCTCAGGAGACAGATCTCGGGTTGGACTGCTCATATGTACAGAGGATGAAGAGTTTGTAATATGTAATGGCTAGTGTATCTAATTATATATGAATCCTAAATGTCACTTCTCATATCCTGATGTCAGCAGAATTAATAGCTAGCTAAATATCAATTTTGACTGTTTGAATGGGTTATAATTATGCAAATTACCCCTCATTGTATGGAGCTAAATTACACTTTTAATGAGCTTTAGCAATTAAGCCTGCAATCTGTTGTTTTCATTTTGGGGCACACACACTAGTATTTTGTATAGTGTGTTTGTTGCAGTTGCAGCATTCTCTTTCTAGTTCTTCTTTCATTTCCAAGAGAAATTCTTCAAGCTCAGGTGAATATATATATATATATATATATATATATATATATATATATATATATAAAGATTTTTCTGGAGAAATTTTTCAACTTATATAGCATGAAGGAATGAAGGAATTCTGTATTTTTCATTATTGGATGAAATCCATTTTGTATGATAGTAACATGTTTTTTGGTCTGTATATCTGTATATACTACAACAGCTGGGAGTAATTATAATCAGGCAATGACAGTACATAAATTAGTTTTATGCTGTCCTGATACTTGTGGAAGATAATTGTATATAGGATTATAATACTGGAGGAATCCTTGTTTTATTATTTGTATATAATTTCTAAGAAATCTTGTACTTGTTAGTGAAATAGTTGAAGATTTGACTGTTAACAGTCAGATTATCATCATCCTCATCACCAGAGTCTGGTGTATCTGATGTTGATGATGCTAAACTACTCTACACTTAGATTTTCTGGATAAGGCACAGAGAAAATGTTTATATAAGTCAAATACTTGGAATATATTTGTAAAAATCTGGGCAATATTAATGTTCAACTATAAGCTACTGTGTATTATATATAAATATTCCTGATTATAAGCTGGTGTTTCATATTAAAGAACTTTGGTTATCATCTGTGAAAAGATTATAAGAAGTTTGTGAAAACTTAGCCAGGAGTTGTAGATAATTCAAAACTATTAACAATTTTAATATTTATCTGCCTGTTGGAGATTTTTCTGTAGCAGACTTCAAAATAGTTAAAAACCCGGGGAGGGGGTTATTTGTTTAATTTTCCAACATTTTTATCTGTAATGTATAAAAAGATTTTTTTTAAATCCTGGTTTTTTCAAAATTAGATTTATGATACTTTTACAATCAAGTGTTAAATTTAAAAAGCATTTCTTCTTGAAATAATGAAAGGATATAATTGTTAAAGAATTGATAACTCCTTTGATTTTCAAAAATATACAATAAACAGTGTTAAATATTTGGCTTTAAAACAAGGTTTCTTTGAGGATATTCATTTTAATTTTGTTTTGAATGTAGTTGAAGTCAAAGTGGGCATTGGTAGAGCATGAAAAAATGTGCATGTTTGCATACAATTGTGAGATTTGTTAATTTGTACTAAATTTTTTTGTTAAATCTTGTAAACTTTTGATACGTAAAAATTGATGCTACTCTATTATTTACCTGTTAAACATTAAGAGCTGTCTTGGTCGGAATATTTAATACTTTTATTATCAGTCAAGATACTTCACGATTAAATGTCCAACTTTATTGACTATTTTTATGAAACAATGCTCATCCTGTTTTGTCATATGATGTAGAGAATAAATAATCATGTTTTCCCGAGTTACCTGTGTTCTACCATAATATTGAGTCACCTGTTCTGTCTATCCGTAATATTGTTTGTTTTGGAGTTTGGTAAATACAATACACTCTGCAGTAACTAAGGAACTAAGGACCCTCAATTAATCTTAATAATGTATTTGGTACATCATATGTGTGACTCAACAAAAAGGGATAATGTTTCTTATTGTTTTTTCTTTCTGACATGAGACAAAATGGTATATTTATTGGGTCATTCTGATATTAGAATATATAGGGTGGACATAACAGTACTGCCGGTACATGTATTAGTATATCCATTGTCAACAAAAGAAGAGAGTACTATTTAACATACCAAAATGGCCAATCAATATTACACAGTTTGTCATGTTACCAACAAATAAATATGAAAAATTAAAAAGAGGCACTTATTATATAAAGCTTACAAAAAATTCATCAGGTTGTTTTAAGAGGATTAATCAATTCATTAGATAGATGAAGAGTGTTTTTAGATAATATCTAATTGTTGGCTGTGGTGAACATATACAGTATATAGAGCCTGGAATTTTAATGTTGGTCTCTGAGGAAATCTTCAATGTATTCTTGTTTTATATAATCTGCAAAGATAATTACTATCTACCAACTAACATCAAAGATCTACGGCTAGAGAAATTTAATGAACATCAGCTAGCACTAATTTAGCTCATTTTGTTGAAAGCTTCTAAATCTATTTATTTTGCTTTTGTCCTTTGAATAGAAGTTCTTGATGAATATTTTACAATTAATGCAATGTTTGATGTCCTGACTGGTTATAGATGTTTAATTGTAACCATCTTGTCAGTTTTGAATGTGATGATATCTACTAATAACATGAAAGAAATATTCGAGGGGTACAAAATTTAAAACTAAATAAAATTCCAGGTATGTTGTATGTGTTCCTTAGACAGTCAGAGAATTTCTAAGATTTTTTCTTGTTTTCCTGATATATATACATGTATATATATAATGTACATATGAGTATGTAGTCTACTGTTGAAGAAGGGATTACTGCACTCATTATAAAGATATATATTGATAAAACAGACATAATGCTATATACTGTATATATGATGTACTAGCAGAGGCACACAACTTATAACATCTGACAACATATTTTTTACTTGTCTTTTACAGAGACCATCTGAGGACCTCATGTCTAACTCTCCTATGGTAACAAATGGCACAGGGCACAGTCCCGTCCAAAATTCCGATAATGAAGCAAAAAAGGTTTGTGAATTTTATTGTTTTTTTTTCAACTGATTACAGTACAGAATGACAAAAACTTAACAAATAGATTGCTTGGGGAATTAGCAATGGAGAGAATTAATTTCTTACAAATTGGGGGAGGAAAGCTAGGGATGGGGGGGGGGGGGAGGCCAGCCAAGTTGTCTAGAGTGAACTGCTACAACAGATAACACACATCATCTCTTACTGTCTGTGTTTAATCACACAATTTTTAGTTCCATTATCCTGTATTGTGTCATATGACACTTTTGGGACAGTTTAAAGTCGTGATCACATGACATTTGTGTCTACTAAAAACTTTATGATATGTTGAGGCACAGATGGACTGGTAACACAAAAATAGAAATCAGGGACAGTGGACTATAGTCTTTCCACTAGTACACAATTTAAGATGAAAATCTGGCAGTCTGGAGACATTTATCAGAAATAAAATGAATCAATAACTGTTGTGTTAAGTGCAAAAGTAAATAATATATATATATATATATATATATATATATATATAGAGTAAATATATTTTAATAGAAACAGCTTTTGCACTTTTGCATTTAACAGAAAATGAATTTTCTATCTGGCCCTAGATTGAGACTGACAAGGCTGTTTGATATTCTTTATCATGACACAAGTTATTTATTTTCCATAACTATGTAAACAAACATTTTTCAGATTACCAATATAACATTGACGAAAGAAACTTAAAAGATTTTAACATTTCCATTAAAAGGGAAAAAAAGTTTTTTGTATTTGTTTACACAACTTGTTGGGTGAAACCAGAAGTGTAAATTTTAATTCAAAAATATTATTAAAAAAACAGCTTGATAAGTTTGTTATTTTATTTCTCGGGTAATATATATTTAGTAAATAAACGTTGAAATATGATAAAAATTTGGTTAGAATTTCTTTTGTACCCCTACCGGTTAAAATAAGTTTTTGAAAAAATATTTTCCACAGAAATTTTCAAAACGGCTTAATTTTTGTTATTTTTTAGGCCATTTCAGTTCATATTCGGAAATTTTAGAGAAAGGTACAAAAGGAAGTCTTTTGAAATATATGTCATAAACCATCTTTCATGGAGAAATTTGACCAAGAATTATGATTTCTATTCAAATAAGACTATGATTATTCTTGAGAATGGTAGGTTTTTCAAATTCAAACTAGGATTTTGCATGTCCCCTGGTAAAACCGGGTTTTGTTTTAAGAAGGTTAAATCTGGAATGCCTAGTGCTTAAATAATGTATGTATCATTTGGAATTTGTTTAAATTGATTTTATTGTATGATAACTAACCCCTTGCATCAATTTGTTGCCAAACTTAATTTTTTAGATTGAATTTTATTATTGGATTTAAATAAAGTCATTTCTCATTTGACAGGTGTCAAAGGTCAGCTTGCACATATGATCTTTTTCTATTAAAATATTAAATTTATTCCATGTTACATATATAGAACAGCATACTCTCCAGTAGGTATACCATCTATATGTCACCAAATCTGTGATATGGGGAGGCATTGGTCTGTGATACAGTTATATCTTGTTTCTTTTTACCTGATGTCAGACCCAATTTTACTCTGAGATTTGCCATTAGTAAAGTAATCAAAATTTTATAAGAATTTTCTCAATTTTAAAGTAATGGATTTCTTTCTTGCTTGACTTTACAAGCATTGATAATGCATGATCATAATGGCATAACGTTGTGCAATGAACTCTGTTTGGGATCAGAGTAAACAGGTAAAAGTATTTAAAATTTCCTTATAATCTGCTAAAGTCGTGTAAAAACTTGTTAATGGTTTAATGATGGGTAATAAAGAATCCGGTAATTGAAGTCTGTTGATAAGATATGGTATAAAAGTCAATCACCCTGTCAGGACAACTGATTGTAAACTAACAGACCATAGTTGACACCGGCTATTAAATACAGTTAAACTTCCCGATAAAGAACTCTGTCAGCCAACGACATCTTATGATATAAACTTTCATAGTTAACTCCTTTAAATGTTTCATTGTTAGTTAAACTTTTGATAGATCTAGAGAACTTACAGGTAACCTGGTCATCCCAGGACAACATGGGATAAACTGACATAGTTGACACTTTAAATGTATATTTATAAAATACAGTTAAACTTCCCCGATAAAGAACTCTGTCAGCCAAGGACAGCCTATGATAAACTGACATAGATCACACTTTAAATGTTTATTTATGAAATACAGTAAAACCTCCCTACAAAGAACTCTGTCAGCCAAGGACAGCCTAAGATAAACTGACATAGTTCATACTTTAAATGTTTATTTATGAAATACAGTAAAACCTCCCTACAAAGAACTCTGTCAGCCAAGGACAGCCTAAAATAAACTGACATAGTTGACACTTTAAATGTTTATTTATGAAATACAGTAAAACCTCCCTACAAAGAACTCTGTCAGCTAAGGACAGCCTATGATAAACTGACATAGTTGACACTTTAAATGTTTATTTATGAAATACAGTAAAACCTCCCTATAAAGAACTCTGTCAGCTAAGGACAGCCTATGATAAACTGACATAGTTCACACTTTAAATGTTGATTTATGAAATACAGTAAAACCTCCCTATAAAGAACTCTGTCAGCCAAGGACAGCCTATGATAAACTGACATAGTTGACACTTTAAATGTTTATTTATGAAATACAGTAAAACCTCCCTACAAAGAACTCTGTCAGCTAAGGACAGCCTATGATAAACTGACATAGTTGACACTTTAAATGTTTATTTATGAAATACAGTAAAACCTCCCTATAAAGAACTCTGTCAGCCAAGGACAGCCTATGATAAACTGACATAGTTGACACTTTAAATGTTGATTTATGAAATACAGTAAAACCTCCCTACAAAGAACTCTGTCAGCCAAGGACAGCCTATGATAAACTGACATAGATCACACTTTAAATGTTTATTTATGAAATACAGTAAAACCTCCCTACAAAGAACTCTGTCAGCCAAGGACAGCCTAAGATAAACTGACATAGTTCATACTTTAAATGTTTATTTATGAAATACAGTAAAACCTCCCTACAAAGAACTCTGTCAGCTAAGGACAGCCTATGATAAACTGACATAGTTGACACTTTAAATGTTTATTTATGAAATACAGTAAAACCTCCCTACAAAGAACTCTGTCAGCTAAGGACAGCCTATGATAAACTGACATAGTTGACACTTTAAATGTTTATTTATGAAATACAGTAAAACCTCCCTATAAAGAACTCTGTCAGCCAAGGACAGCCTATGATAAACTGACATAGTTGACACTTTAAATGTTGATTTATGAAATACAGTAAAACCTCCCTACAAAGAACTCTGTCAGCCAAGGACAGCCTATGATAAACTGACATAGTTGACACTTTAAATGTTTATTTATGAAATACAGTAAAACCTCCCTACAAAGAACTCTGTCAGCTAAGGACAGCCTATGATAAACTGACATAGTTGACACTTTAAATGTTGATTTATGAAATACAGTAAAACCTCCCTACAAAGAACTCTGTCAGCTAAGGACAGCCTATGATAAACTGACATAGTTGACACTTTAAATGTTGATTTATGAAATACAGTAAAACCTCCCTACAAAGAACTCTGTCAGCTAAGGACAGCCTATGATAAACTGACATAGTTGACACTTTAAATGTATATTTATAAAATGCAGTTAAACCTCCCTACAAAGAACTCTGTCAGCTAAGGACAGCCTATGATAAACTGACATAGTTGACACTTTAAATGTATATTTATAAAATGCAGTTAAACCTTCCTGAAAAAGAACTCTGTCAGTTAAGGACAGCCTATGATAAACTGACATAGTTGACACATTTAAATTAATGATATAAAAGAACCTATGGAAACTGTGTCTGCCCAGAGCAACTCGAAATAAATTAATAAAACTTATATCCTTGATTGATTGAATCAAACAGGAGAGACAGATAATAACAAATAGATTAAACAAAAATAATAACTAGTATTTTATATCATTGATTGTACTGTGTAATTGTTAACATTTTAAAATTTGTATAAAATGCTTAAAATGACCATTTTAGGTATAACATGATATGTGATACATGTATTTTAAAAGGTTTCAGTAATAATATTTTTATAAAGTGTGCTAAAAAGTAAAAATAAGTTTTTATTCTTGTTTAGGTTTTTGTTACCGTGACAACATGAAGGTCACATGTTATCTAAGCTTTATGTATGGTATTTTTATTTTTCTGATGTATGTATCCTGGACATTGATAAAAAGAAAGTACATTATTCTGTCAGTATACATCCCACAATCTGTCACCTACGTATACAACAATTTTTATTTGTCAACAGACAGTTAGTAATGTCTCAACTATTCTCACCAGAAATTATAATAAAATCACTTATTGTCTACCTACCACACATTTTTTCTTTTTCTTAGGAGTTTTATCTGATAACAATTTTCCTTTTTTCCCTCCTTTTTGACATCTTGTTTTGTGGATGCATCTGTCTGTGTCATGCAGAACACATATAATTTTATTTTTTTCATTGGATTATATTATGAGCAGAAAATACAAGATGCATCCAAGCCAGATTCTTTAAAAATATTTTGCATTGCTATTTAAAGATGGTAAGGCAACCCACATATCAGGTTGATAATAGTATTGAGTGAGTTGAAACATGAAGAATTAATTCACATGTCTTAAAAGTTTTTCTGTCTTGTTTGTCTCCCACTGAAATAATAATAATAATAATAATAATAATAATGTTTTAACATGTCTTAACAATTTAAAAATTACTATCTGAAGGTATACAGAATAATTGTAATTTTTCCTAATAACAATGAATAGGTGGAGTTTGGATAGAATTTTCAGTTTTAATTAAAACTTTTTGTTTGAGTTGCTATCTTTTGTCAATAAAATATTTTAGAAACACAGATATTCAATTTTAGATCCTGTTCTAAATCAATTTTTTTTATTTATTGAAAATATAAGTTTTGTTAATATTTGATGAAATTTTAGTCATGCATTAAAATTGCTATTTAAATATGCCAGGCATTCATTTTAACAGTTCTAAATTATTGAAAAATCTACATGGCTTTTGTTTGTTTTTACCTGTTTACTGGCAGAACACAGGTAGATCTACAGTGAACTCTGTATGTATTATCCCTTTAAGGTTAAAAATGAAACCCAGGAAATCTGAATTATAGCACTGGTTTTTTATTTGTCTCATTATATGATGGATATTATATATATATATTGATCGGGGAGACAATGTCATGTAATATCCATGAATTCTCTTCCCGGGCCATCCCTGATATAGTTGTTGCTGCCGGAGACTTGTTTCAACATGAGTCTAAAATGTTCCCTGGAGATTGCCTTATCATCATCAGTTTTTGTCCATTAAAGGCTGATTTACCAAGCTATTCCTGTAATAGATAGAATTATTGTCCTAAGGGAGTAATCTTAATTTATCAACATATCACCTGCTAGCCATAAATGTGTGCCTCTGTTATTTAGGGATTTAGTATTTGTATGTTGTCATGGTGATATATTTGTCACATGGTATTGTCTCAAATGTCTTCACTTGCTATAACCATTGTAATAACTCAGAATATTTTAATGTTTGGTGTCATTGATATTGTCATTTTCGTATGCTGAAATTTGTATTTTACTGTTTCTCAAAATTTATATTCCAGACCAACAAATTCATTATATTCTGAACAGATTACTAATTCATAGTATTTGATATATGACAAAAAATTGAAGATAATTTTTAAGTTTCATATCTTCTCTATAAGACATAGCATGTGTTTCAAATAAATCATGGCTGTGATGAATATTCTCTAATTTGTCATACTGAATTCATCCATTGTCTGTGTGTTGCAACCCTTTGTACCACTCATCTTACAAATGAGATCTTTTTACTTTATGTTTTCAAAAATACATGTATTATTATCTTATAACCATGGTGATTTCTTAGCAACTTAGTAACTTATTATGCTGACTGAGTTCAGCAAAAGTTTAGGTTAAACAGTATTTATTGTAGAGTTTTTACATTTTATTCTTCAGCAGTTTATTTTTTCTAATTTAGTGTATAGATATGTTATCTGGATATCATCTTATAATTCTACAATGTGTTACCATGTTATACTCGCTTAGCATTTATCATCTTTATCTAAAATGGCAACATATTTCTAGGCAGTATCACATGTAAATTAATTATGTTAAGGTGATAAAACTGTTTTTGATAAGTTTCTATGGATATAGTGTGGATATCCTTATGATGTTTTTGATAGGTTTCTTGGGATATATTATGGATATTTCTGGGAAATGCCTATTTTGCATTATTCAGATATTTCATTGTAAGGGTTTTCATAATATCAGACCCCAAAAAATTCTATTTTATGTTAATATAGTATTGTCAGATTACTGGGCTACCTGATTTAAACATTGATTGATTTCAGATAACATACTACATGCTTTTGAGGAAATCGACATGATGAAATGAACAATATTGTTGTCACTCAATGCCTGGGTCAGTCAGGTGTTTTTAGATTTCCACAAAAAATCTATAAATTCAAAGTAGATATTAAGCTTATGAATTATCAATTGTTTGATCTACCCCTTAGACTTTTTTAAAGAGAAAACATAAATGAAAAAATGTGTTCAGACATGTATATTACAAGGTTTCTGACACTTTTCTTGATCTTAAAATAAAGTTAGATTTCTACCTTTTATAATTGAAACAAACAACACATTTCATATTCCAATTGTAAAAAAATATTACAATTTTATTCATATTATTGCCCTTGCCAAGACAGAGACATGACAGTCACATATAGGTTGTTGTCATCAACTTTTCTGTCTATTAAACTGTACTTTTCAGGGGAGACATTTGATCTAAGGTTATTTCCTTTTTTTTGTAGAGTAAGCAAGATAGTTTAATATTTGGTAGCTTATTCACTTTGTTAATTAACTTAAGACCTTCCAATTTTTTACCAGAAACACCTGTGATAACATTTTATAGAATAATTGCTTTATTACAAGAAGTGAAGAAAATTTCATTTCTCTAACTAGACCAATATGTAGGTATAATGGCACTGCAGGCATCCTGTACAGTAGAATTTAAACTCTCCTTTTGTCTTAGCTCACCTGTATAGGGTACAAAAAATGCAATTATACTGTATCCTCATCCATTGTCACCACTGACTAATAATATGAAAGTTTTGTATTATGTTTGATTCACAATTAATGTTTAAAGTGTTTGGTTACTGTAATGTTTCCAATAGACTGTCTAAACTCTTCATCAGACAGTTCTTGTATTATAAACTAGATGTGCTGTGGTTATGTTGTTTAGATGAGAAACAAGTTATACAACGACCTCATCAATCTGTCTTGTTAGCTGTTAATCTACCTTAATGGTCAGGTTTTTCAAAGGTGAGGTCACAATGTGAAAGCAAAATTGGGGAACCCGTTGAAAAATGTCAGTTCCAGCAGGAGACCTAATATCATCATACATACAGCATAAGGAATCTTAATGTGTGTCACATTTGTGATAGATGGTCATGCTTACAATTACATCACTGCCACACCCAACTTGATATTACCAATGTTGTTTTATTGAACATTTTGTGTTTGATATACTACATGTATAGACAATATTCACTTGCTGATGACCTTGATATGCATTCATTCCATATCTACAGACATCTTTTGCTTCTTTTTCATTTCTGTATTTTGTTTTTAGGGTATAAACTTGAAAGAAACCAAGAGATAATTTTATTTACATGTATTATGGAAACTATTTTAGTTAAGATTGATGACTACTTCATATATAACAATATAGTTATCTTTATTTGTTTTCCAGGCTAAACTGGACCAGAGTCAAATCAGTGGACCATCAAGAGTTGTACATATAAGAAGTCTGCCACCAGATGTCTCTGAATCCGATGTTGTACAGTTAGGTATACCATTTGGAAAGATGACCAATGTGTTATTGCTCAAACAGAAAAACCAGGTGAGAAGATTGATGTGATTTTTAAATATCTTATCATTTGACTTCATATTTAATTAACACAGTCCATGAGTTCTTTATACAGCTAAATTACCTCAACTCTGTTAGATTGTATAGGGGAAATATCATTTAGTCATACAGATTTTCCAAAAAAGATAAAATTTCAAATTTTATGAAATTTTAATTTACTCTCCTGAATCTGATATTCTGTTATTACTCAGGTGGCTTTTATTTCTTTTTTCGATTTAGAAACTATATAGAAGTGTCATACCATTCAGAATGGAGGTCAAAATGTAGGATGTATTTCAAATACTCTTAAGACTGGGTATATTAGAAAACCATGTTCAGTTTTCTGTGTTAGTTGGAATGAAGTGTAGTGGAGTTAGAAATAGTGTTTTAAATGCCACAGGCAAGGTTATTTTACTTATATCATGGTGGTCAGTTCTGGAAGGTGGAGGAAACCTTAGTACTGATGAAAGACCACTGTCGTTCGGCAAGTGCACTGACTTAAACTTTTTCATACCCGTATGCAAACTTTTCAACTACTTGAACACCAAAGCCCCTCTGTGTTAAATGGATTTATTGCAGTGTGGTAGATTTTATACATTAAGCCTTTTGAGTGCAGATGTTAAAAAAAAAAAGGAAAAAAAAAAAAAACCAAAACAAAACAAAAAAACTTGGCAGTTAAAATAAACCACAGATAGAGAAATATGTACAGTAAAGTGACAATACTAGCCTTTACTAATTATACATGGCCTTGAAGAGTATGATGAAAGTAATTGGATAGTGGAAATAATTTTCAATTTATTTAATGACAGTTTGAAATCATCAATAATAACTGGAGGGATTTTGATATGTATATATTTCATTATCATCTTGCCATCAAAAAGAGACATTAAAAGAATATAATAAAATAATAGCAGATATAGATTATAAATCATCATGCTGTATGATGTTGTCAACTAATGAAAACTACCCGACAACCACGACAACAGCCTCTACAACATACTACAATCATAACTTGATCCTTCCCGTGCTGGCTTTCCAGGCAGTGTAAAAATCAATTGACTTGATCAGGTAGAAATACATTGCTGTAGATTTATACAATTACAGAGATATAAAGCAAAATTGTAAAGGGGTTGTCAAGGAGACAAAGTGTACATTGATATGCTATAAAAATATGAAAATCCATTTTAGTTTTAAAAAATTGATTTTTGACATCAGATTGGCACATACTTCATTTTGTGTGTTATCAATTTAAAATGAGGTAAATTCAAAGTGATATATATAAATAATGATGGTTAATTCGGGCATATGGTAACTTTTGTTTACTAGGATTTACCCATCTCTTATTTACATATAACGGAAGTCCTAAATTTGAGACTAGCATCTAAAATATTTTACTTTAAGCCATTGAATGTGTCTATAGTACATGATTTTCATATCTCTGAAATGTGAACTCATTTCATTTTGTTTGTGTGACACTTGAACCTATAAAAATTTTGTATATGGTTTTGTTTTTCCTTCTTTGTGGTATCTGGTCCTTCAGTTTGAATTTTGTCTACTTCATTTGCCTTATAATTTAGAGGAATTGGATGAAACATTAATATATTGTTTAAAATATTTATAAAAATAAATAAATAAATAAAACAAACACCATTGCTCCTTCATTTCCATCATTTCTGTGGGTTAATTCCTTGTTTGGAGTATGATATGTTGGATATTTTTAAAACTTCATGGGATAAATAAAGGATGAGTGAAGCAATGCCTTAAATTTTGACCCAGCTTGAACCTAGACTCGGATGGTTTTTTTGTGTTGTGGACATAAAAATGACATCCCATTACAATTTACATTTTACACTTGTTAGCTTTAGGTTTTACAAGGTTAAGTAATTTGGTATTATATAGGTATTTTCTTACCCAGGTACTGTCACTAACCCTAACCTTTTACAGGTATTGTCGTGGTGTTCTTGTTATATATTTAACTCTAAACAACTACCTTAATTTTAGATTTAAAAAAACTTAACAGGATTGAACGTGATTGATGAATTTAAATTTAGATTTAAAAAGTTGAAACGAGATTGATCTTGATTAAAAAAGCTTGCAGAATTTATTTTTAAAAATTAATTGTATAGATTATTAGTTGGGAAGTTTGAAAATATGCTATTTTAAATCCTATTAAAAGTTGAACCTAGTCAAGTAAATGTATGAATTTCTATGTAATTTTGAATTTATAATGAATCATTATTACATTTAGTATATAATAACATCTGTTACTGCATTATCACATCTTTGTAAATAGCATGGAATGCTTCATGCTTATACACCTCATTTCCTTTAAATCATCCGACCATGTCTTAATGTAAAAATATTTCTCTATTTATCTCTAATGTAGTTTAACCTGTATAAATTGGACACCTGTATGCCTATGAGTTTTCTTTTAGCTACAAGGCCAATAGTAAATCAGATCATGCCAGGGTCATTTTTGTTGGTCTAAAGTTGTTCAGATTTGCAAATATATTCTGCTGAATGTATAAACTATATGTCAGTTTTGGTCAAGTAAAGTTCTCCATTTACACCTGTTTATTAACCTGTACTTGTAAATCAATTACTTAGAATAAATTCAGAACAACACTTCAAGAAATATGCAAATTAGGTAGTATTTTCTGTAATAGTTTTGATTGGGTCACTTAAAGGAGAGTAGAGTAGAGTACTGGTGTTTTGTGCCCCATTCAAGATGGCTGTTTACTGTTGTGTTTATATATATTTTCAGGCTTTCTTAGAGTTTAATGATGAAAGTGCAGCTAATACTATGGTAAATTATCACCAGACAACACCAGCACAAGTCCACCTTAAATCTGTTTATGTACAGTTCTCAAATCATAAAGAACTAAAGACTGACCAAGCTCATGCATTTCAGGTATTTATGATAAAAAAAATTCCTTATATATATATATATATATATATATATATATATATATATATATATATATATGAAAAGGGTCTTCATTGTTTTGGCTTTTTTTTTTTTGAAAAAAATATACCAGAACTGAAAAAAATAAACAATAATCTTGTTCCTCTGGTTTTATTGGAAATGTTCATCATGCAATCATCAAGAAATTTAAGTAGTACAATAGCCCAGTGATTATTTTGTATGTGTCACCCCAAAAAATTTGAATACTTGAAGTCTGCATTTTTTTAAGATATTGTTATTTTAATGACATCCTATGCCAAAATTCAAAACACATAACATGTTTTCTTAATATTAAATAAACCCTCAAAATTGACAATACACTTTTGTTTGTTTTTTTATTAAGTTCAAATTTACATATTGTAAATTTTAAATTACCTTTTAAATTGTAAAAAAAAATAATTTTGGTTTCATTATATTTTATAGAATGCTACAGCACAAGCAGCATTGCAGGCAGCTCAAGCCGTCATGCATGGCAATGGTGAAGAAGTTAGAACAAAAACTACTCTCAGAGTCATTGTAGAAAATATGGTTTATCCAGTCACTATTGAAGTTTTATATCAGGTAGGTGGGGAGAGTAGTCGACAGAACTGTCAGAATCTGTATTCTACTGTTTTAAAATATTGCTGTAAAACTCTGTTCTGTAATAATAAATTAAGTATAAACATGACTTGTATTATACCTGAGTTGTAAATTTCATGGTGAATTTTTAACATATTTATTCAGAGATTTATATTTTGTCTGTTATTGAAAATAATTTATCGGAGCTGTTACAATTCATCTCGGAGATGAAAAAATCGGAATTAAAACATTTAATATTAAGAATTTCCTTAAAAGCTATTATGCTTCTGTTTCAGTAATATAAATGAAAATTGAGTAACTTCTTGTAATCTAAAGATGGTTTTTGATAAAAATAGATCCCGATTTGGTATCATTGATCTTTTGTAATGGAATTCATTTAGAAATTTTTTTTTAATATGTAATAATAACTTCATAAAACTAGTTCCATTTTTTAATAAGAAGCAAGTATCAAATTAAAAAAATATATAAATATACTATTAATCAGAAATAGGTATTTTAATTTCATATGTTGAAATTCTAATATACAAGTTTCGTGACACCTGATATTGATGCATATTGGTAATTATCTTCTATTTTCCATAGATTTTTTCTAAATTTGGAAAAGTCCTCAAGATGATCATATTCACAAAGAATAGTAAGTTGATATTTTGATTATTGAAATTTTCCTAGTAACATGACCAGATTTATACTTATACCTCTCATCAACTCAGCAGGTTTTCTTTCATATATTAAACTCCTGAATTCTATAAAAAAAAAATAGCCATTGTTATAATCTGTACAGCATACAGAATTTTTGTAATATCTTAGTTCTTATTACAGCAATGTATTCTCTTTTTTATATAATGTTTATAACCATGGAAGTTTTTGTATCTAACTGAATTATAAACTTAGTATTTATCCTCAATCATTGCATGGTTTAGAGATCTTTTTTTTCTTTTTGAAAATGGAATGAAGTAACATTTAATTTTAAGTAGAATGTATTTAGTAAATAGTTATTAAACCAGTTTTTTGGGGGTTTATTTTTAGACACATTCCAAGCTTTAATTCAGTTTGCAGATCCAATTGCTGCCAATACAGCAAAATTGGTAAGTTATAACAAATGCGCGTGCGCGCACGTGCACACACACACACACACAATTATAAACTAATCTAATATTAAATATTGGGATTTACAAATTTCAAATATGGACATTTAACATAAATTTTGCACCTTTAAACTACCTAAAAGCATGCTTCTTGATTTAAAATGTTTTACAATGTTGGCTTTCAAAAATTTATAATGTAAGAGGATATTTTTAACATTATAATTAAGAATTAATTTCTAGGTAATACTGGATTAATTTGAGACAATATCTAATTAAAATGTATGTTTAAATAAGTTTCATTTCCTTAGCTGGCAAAACTTAATATGTTAATAAATATTTTTCCTGGTTTTATTCCTGAAGAAAAAAGAAAGAAAGCAAAAGCTCAAGTATAAGTAAATTATAAGTTCTATTTAGGCCCAAAACAGAAGGGAAAAAACTATATTCACATGTAAATATATCAGTGGGTTGAGATATCCTTCATAATTGTTGAGAGAAGAATTGTTATTTTCCATTGATTAGAATGGCCGTCATTAGTATAAGTCTTAACATGATAACATTAATACATCTAATTCTGTCATATTATTATCAAGTTGGAATTTATCGATGCTGTTTAAACACAGTATAACTGTTGTCTAATGAAGATAAATTCAACTATTAAAAGAGAATTCATTAGGTTTTTATATTGATTATCATGTGTCACAGAATGTCAATATTATAAATCAATAATGTATCTCTTACTAGGAGGAGTTTTCTCAGCAGGCAATGGTTCAGCTTCTGTTTGACTTGGCATGTCAACTTATAGGTTCTTTATCTTGTTACTGGTATTCATTAGTAGAAGATATATTGCATTTTTTTGACAAGCATATACTGTCATCCAGGCAAAAAATAATAATTTTTATATCAAATTTGTATCATTTTACCACATGCTAATAAGTATTACTGTTATCATATTATCATTTTCCACTTCAGTTTTTAGACCAAAGTAATCCTGATGCTACACATCACTGAACAACAGTAACAACAACAATCATAGAAACTATTTATAGTATCATAAACTCATAGCTATAAATTAATTTTACAAGGTCTTTTATAACTATACCAAATGTCATGCATGAAAGTTGAAAGGAATGTAGAAATATCTATAAGGGAGATAACTCAAACTAAAAAAAAAAAGATAACTAATAAATTGTCTAGGTATGTCAGTGCTCTGTGTTTGATTATTCATTCTTGTAAAATTTATTGAGATGTTTTATTGGAACTTTTTTATTTCATTTCAGTCTCTTGACCAACAGAACATCTACAATGGGTGCTGTACACTGAAGATTGATTATTCCAAACTTTCCAACTTAAATGTCAAATTTAACAATGACAAAAGTCGTGACTTTACAAATCCAAACCTGCCATCAGGAGACCCTGGTATGGATCAAGGCATGCCTTATGGTGGTACGTTTTAATTAAGTTTTTATTAAAACTAAATGGGTTGTGTAGATAGTGATCTGAGCTATTATGATGGTTAATAAGTCAAATGCCCTTCATGCCTTTATTATCCTTTTTGAACAAGATGTGTCCCCTGTTTTTTTTTTTTTTTTTTTTTTTTTTTTTTTTTTTTTTTTTTTTTTTTTTTTTAAAAAAAAACAAGACAGATTCAAATAAAATTAAAGTTAGCACTTATTAAAATTTCACTAATTAATAAAGATATAATCATTGATAAATCTTTCAAGTTGACTGCCTGTTGCTATGGTCAGTATATGATGTTGATTAAATGTTTATAAGTTGCCAAGTCATTAAGGCAAGGTAATGGCTGACATTTATGTTGGTTCACCATTAGAACTGCTTCTTAAACAGTATTGTTGGTTACTATAGGGACACAACATCTCCAATTCTGAATCAGGACAAGTCATGATATTCATGGAAAGGCACATTTACTAGGAAAATGTAACCTTTTTTTTATGGATTTTTACAGTTTCAAAGAAGTAGTCTAATGCTGTATCACATCAAATGTTACCCATTATCTTTTTAGACTACTCATGAATGCCTTCATATTAAACTGTGATTTTTCAGCTATAATTACCTTTGTTTATTAACTTCATCAAGATCAGCTCAGTCAGAATTTGTCTTTGACATTCTAGTTAGATTGATTTTCTGGCTTTGTGATAGGGATTTCTCCTGTCTAATATATCATAAGTATCATTTTCTCGGGGACTGTATCAGATCGGATTGTATTGCCTGGCTGGCTGCTAGTATGTTCCTATGGTAGTTATCAAATGTTCTGTATTCTATCTTTGTAGTGTTTTGTTTTTATTTTATGTATAGGCCTCATAACCTAAAACAAAATTTCTCTGATAGTAATAGTCAACCTGTAGGAGCTTAATATTCCCCATCCTTCATCGAAAACTTGTAATGGAGATTTTTTTTTATTTTATTTAATGATTTAAGTTGAAAATGTCATATAACAGATTTTGACAATAACAGTTAAATCTTGTCAACTCTATTATCAGAATTTAAAGATCAGATTCTGTTGCTATGGATAATAAGCATCATCAATTGTGCATCATCTGTCTTGCATTAAATCTGATTATTATTATAAGATTTTTTTTCCCATTGTTATTGAAAATTGATGATGATCTTTGTAATTTGTTAGTTGTGCTGTACTTGAAACTTATTTTCAGACCTTTTCAGCTATATATACTATATATATATATGTGTGTGTGTTGACATGATATTTGATAATTATCAGGTTTATATAACTATACCTGTAATACATACATATGCCAGTAGTATTAACAATTGTTATTATCAAACATGCTTATTTCAATCTAATCTCAGATAAACAGATTATTACAGTTTGGAATTTATTGCACATGTTTTTTTATGCAGTATTGATTAGGTGCTAGGCATATATTGTGTTGATAAACTATAAATGATTTTGTGCTCCAGGGAAAATGTTTTGAAGGATTGTTTTCATCAGTGGATTTGATTCAATTGGAATAAAACCACTTGTGAATCTTTTCTATCCAGAACATTTTCATATCTATCCAGATACATGCAATAAAACATTGTTTGAGCTCCCCATTGTCTGCTTGCATACCACAACCTGATCCTTGCAGCACAAGAGTTGCCCATCCCAAATATACATTTGAATAGGACAACTGTAGCATTTATGAAACTGGAATGTATTTTATTTTTTTCTTGATATTTATCATTTTGAAATGAATGTCTAATGGCCGTCTAGATGTTACATGTATTGTTATTTCTATAGTCATGCACACTAGCTTGTCACAAATTATATATATATATACTTTATAATCAAGAGCACATACAAACATTTGACAGAGAGTAAATCCATTTGGTGCTATCTTTGTTTGAAGAGTTATATTAATACTTTGTACATGTATACTAAAAATTTATTTGAGACTTTTCAAACTAAAAATCAACATACCTCAGTATGAATCGGTAATTGTAGGAAGTTCATTTCATCGTCTTTATCCATTATAAATTATAATTTAGATATCTAAGCCAAGATCTTACCAAGAGATACCCTAATCCTATCAACTTTACTGAATATGAAGATTATCATGTTATAGAGGTTGATTTGTCATTTCTGTATTGTAAAGGATTTTGATTGATAAAGTTTTGTTTCATGGATTTACTATGACATTTCACATTTTATACAAAACTAGTTTAGAAAACAACAGGGTAATTGTGATTTAAATGGTTTTTAGGATGGCAGCTGAGGAAAGTTGTTAGAAATAACACTTGTGTAACAGAAATTTCACTTTTTATTTTTTTCTCAATTGTTTATTTTGTAAAGGAAAAAGCATTTGAATCGTGCTAATTACAGTAACAGTGTGTGTCTTACTGTATTATTGTAAAATTGAAATTTCTGTCGATTTTTGAAATAATGATGGTTTTGAGATATTTTCACACTATTATTTTTTGTGTTGTCAGATGAAATGCAAGTAAATTGCAACTAAATAAGATACAACATGAATTCCCAAAACATTTGTTTTCATGATCTGTTTCTCTCAGGGACATATGCAAAAGATTTCCTGATTTACAGTACATATGGTTTATACTTTTTAGTATAGCAACAAGAAAACTCTGCAGTGGTTTTAATTTATTTCAAAAATATCTTGTTACAAGCCAGTAATTGTGAAGTGGTATTGTCAATAAGTCAATAGTTCTTACTCATGATAAGAGGTCACTGGACATGCTTAAACAAATTTTGACTCCAATTTTGAATTTTTATGTAAAGAATGTCATTTCAGAACATTTATTTTAGAAATTTATTTTTATTTTCATAGTTAATGGGACAGAGAATGTAGCCATATCACAATCACCTTGTTATTTCTTCACTTCAATATTATAACATTTAATAACATATTATAGTTTGGTTTTATTTTTGCTTTTGGTTTGATTAACTTATTTGCCACTTACAGACCAAACAAGCTTTGATTTGAATAACCTTGGTGGTTTTATCGAAATATCTTGCGTCACCTGTATTTATTTTTTATTATAATTAACTTGCTTACTTCATTCACTTACTGGTGTTAGAGCCAAACAGAAGATGATTTACTAGTGTTTTTGTATTAATCGCATGATCCTTGTTTTCCCGATATGTTAATAAAGGTAATCATCCTGCTACAGGGGTTATGACGTCAGCGTATTTACCGGGTGTAGGAGCAGCGCCACTAACCGCATTTGGTGCAGCAGCAGTAGGAGGTACGCCAATTTATGGTACAAAAACATTTTTAATACTAACTTATAACAAATCAAACTTTTAAACTTTCTCAGCGATATTTCTGTCTATTTACAGAGTTATTTATAATGGTTAGGTCTCAAACACGAGTAGAAAAGAATATTTTTCTGATATTGAAAGAAATTCTCTTCTCCTTGTTAATTGATAAAACTATGAGTTTAAAGCATGCTTAGTTTAAACCACCCACATTGCTTATTGCTTACTTATCCACATAGGCATTACCATTTAATTCTCTAAAAAAATTTTTTTTTGGTTTACTGGACTGTCTGAGCAAGAAATTCAGCTTTTTAAAAAATCTTTTATTCAATATTTAATAGATTTTAAGGAAGAGATTCATTTCTGTTATTCATTGAAAGACTTTCTGCAAGATATTTATTTGGGTCTTGCTTTTTGTCTTTATGGCCTCTTTGGATCGAGTTTCTGGTCTATAAAGAAAACTTTATAAAGTTTTATTAAGTAAACAGCTAGAGAAATTTGGTGGTGCTAGCCGTGTTATTAATGGCATGCTTATTATTGCTATTATTATTATAACTTTAGCTTACTAGTATTTGTATGGGTTGAGGGTGCAATCTAGTGTCAGCCATTGTATGTATCTCCATGGTTACAAGAATTAAACTGCCAGTAAATCAAATTATCAACATATAGACTTGTTAAACATTACACAAATTTTGTTTAATTGTATTTGGCCATTATACCAAGTGATATTTTATAATGTTGGCTTGAATCTACTTCTGAATTAGGAATTTCATTTTAAAAAAAAAAAAAAAAAAAAAAATTCTACACCAGCATTTTGAAAAATCACATTCGTAAACTCCATTGTAAAAGTAATACCAATTCTTGTAGCTTATTGGAGATAAACCCTGTGTGTTTTTGTGTATGTATGTGTGTTAGTGGCCATCGTAATGACAAACATGAGGTAAGTGTTAGAATCTACCACCAGTCCTTTCTTCCTGTACATTGTTGCTTTATTTAATTGTAGCCCCAGGATTCCCAGCAGCAGGGATACCAGGTAAGTCCAGTTGCTGGTTACTTTGCTGCAGCAGACTATCTGACTGATTGAGCACTATGATGTTACTAAACAGCTGATCTAATCATTGTCATCTTAATCTTTCTCTCTTGTTTATTTACAGGCTTAAATTTTTTGTAGAGTATGAGTGAAAAAAATATAACAGTAATCTTTTCTTTGCACAAATATTCATCAAGCTCCTAAAAAAAGATTAAGAAAATTTCATCCAACAAAATAATCATTCAAGATCTTCGAAAAAAAAACTTACATTTAATTAAAACATTTAATTATAGTATGCCTTTTATTCAGGGTATGCAATTTAGACCATTTTAGAGGCCTGCACTGTGAACAAATTTTACAATCAGACTGTTATTTTTTAATTCCAATGGGAATAAATTTACATGTATGTGATTTCTGGATATTTAGATTGTAAGAGCCAAATTTTGGAAATTGATTTTGTTGATTTTATTACAATTAGACAGATTTTATAAATATAATTTTTGAATTTTCCTCTCAAAAATTCTAATATTGATAAAATAAAAATTAATTTGATATTCAGTTCAGACACCTTTTTTTGAGCACCTAGTTGGCACTTTTTGTTTACTTTTAAAAATTTCTGCACTCTTAACATTTTACTTTTAACACCCCTTTTTAGTTTTTTTTTTTTCAAAAAAGAATAGATAACACATGAAAATGCAATATTGAAAAAGAAAATTAATCTTAACAATTTTGTCACAAAAGTAATGCTTCTAAGCAGACTGGACTATTAGTATAAAGTTTCTCTTCTTTATTTTGTATCTTATTTTAATCACAAAATGCTTCATAATTCCTATAAAGACAATGTTGATTTAAATAGTCCAGTTCTGTTTTATTATAGATGTCTTCTAAACACATTTTTTGTTTAAATAAACATCGTTATATTGCTGTAATATATATTTTCACACATGCTCCTCCTTTTCCTATTCCTCCATTCCATGTTCTCGTTTTCTTTACAGTTGTAATACTTCCTGAAGCAGCTTCCAGATGGACAGCATGTTGTTATCATCTCCTCTCTGAATGAAATAGACACTGCACTGTTCTACAGAAGCCATTTCTACTCTATTTCAGGATTTGTTTTCTTGTTGATGCATTTTTTTCTTCAGTATCTTCATTTCAAATCTTTATTCATTTTCTTTCTTTAACTAGGTGGGTCTAACTATGGCGGTGGCCTACAAGGTGAGTTTGCTAGTTATTACCACCATCAGATAATAATAGTCATTTATGGTCCTTGCCCAAGACCCTCACTCCATTATTTACATTCTGAACTCGCCTTTCCCTTTCATCCCATATCTGAATAACCACTAACAATTTGTGTTCCACATACTTATATTAATTGTCAGTGCATTCTTTAAGTCTTTATTTTATCATTTCATATCAGATTAAGAATCAATATACTGGTAGGACAGTTTGATATGTTGGTGTATCATTAAACATAAAAAGATTAAGTTATTTTGATTTGTTTTAGATTTGTAATGAGGATTATGTGTAAAATTACTTGTGTTTTGTTCTACAATAACCTTTGTTTAATACCTGTTTTTATAAATCACAATGTATGGTACATGTATCACATTTCTGGTAGGAGTATTGTGTATGTCTTTTTGAAGAAACATTGGTGTGGTCCTGTTGCAAGACATGCCAGTAATTGTCTTTTTAAGACATCGTGGCTTGGTTCTGTTTCAAGCCACTCTGTTGTGGTTTTTTGGAGCCCTGATGTTTCCCTAACCCCCTTTGAAAGACAATCTAGTGTGGTTCCATTGGAAAAAACTTCAGTGTGGTTCTCTAGAAGAAAGTCAGTTGTGGTTTTGCATATGTTCCTTTAGAAGACTCTTTTGTGGCTCTTTTGAAAAAAAAACCTGATGTTGTTATGTCTGAAGATTATCAGTCTGGTTCTTTTGGAAGAAAACTGGATGTGATTCTGTTTGGAGATACCTGATGTGGTTCTTTTGGAAGACTGCATATGTTCAGTTAGAAGACTCCAGTGGTTCCTAAAGATATCTAGTATGGTTCTTACAGAAAACTGGATGTGATTCTGTTTGGAGATACCTGATGTGGTTCTTTTGGAAGAAACCCTTATGTGGTTGTGTTCAAAGACAACTTAGTGTCAGTGTTTTAGCTTCAGTGTGGTTCATTGTACATGCTCATCAGTGCATTTGTTCATTATTCTGTTTCCATTTAGTTACCTATGTTTCATTCATAACATTCTCATTTGTCATTTGAATAAAAATTAGTTTCATTATGCATATACCACCTAAATATGGCAGTATAATATAAATTATATAAACTTGGTGGTCTTTGTCATACATGTATTTGGAATTTTAAATAGATTTAGTTCAACATAATTATTTTTCAAGCATTATGTTCTTTAATCTCACTTTCTCTGTCATTAATTCTATCACAGTTTTCTCTCTCTCTCTATCTCTCCTTGTGCATGTTTAAACCATTTTAATCTGTTATGTGTTTTAATTAAGTATATATACTTATCTATTTATATATATATATATATATATATATATATTATTGTTGGTGTAAATTGTGAAGTGTACATGTTGATATATGTGGTCTCTGTAACTACTGTATAAATCATGGGTATGAACCATATTTGAAATCTGCCATGAACATAAATTTATTGTCTCGCTTAAAAACTGTAAAGATTTGAGACATCATCATCCACCTCTCAAAGTGTGAGACAGCAGTTATCATCAACCTAGCTTTATAAGAGGGAGACAACAGTCATGCAATTGTTTCATGCATGTTGATGCTTATTTATTTATTAAGTATTTACAACACTATTTACTTGTCAAACTATAGTTTTTAGTGATAAGAAAGTAAAACTTGATATATAGGCTTGTTATGGAACAAACAATACCTAGGCTTGTTATGGAACATACTGGACCTAGGCGTGTTATGGAACATACCGTACCTGGGCTTGTTATGGAACATACTGTACCTAGACTTATTATGGAACATACTGTACCTAGGCTTGCTATGGAAAATACCGTACCTAGGCTGGTTAAGGAACATAACTACCCGGGCTTGTTATGGAACATACCGTACCTGGGCTTGTTATGGAACATACTGTACCTAGGCTTGTAATGGAATATACCATACCTAGTCTTGTCCTGGAACATACTATACCTAGGTTTGTTATAGAACATACCATACCTAGGGTTGTTATGGAACATACCATACCTACTGTTGTTATAGAACATACTGTACTTAGGCTTGTTATGGAACATACCATACCTAGGTTTGCTATGGAACATACCGTATCTGGGCTTGTTATGGAACATAAAGTACCTAGGCTTGTTATGGAACATACCACACCTAGGCTTGTAATGGAACATACCATGCCAAAGCTCGTTATGAAACATACCATACCTAAATCTGCAGAACATAGGAGATGAATGACTTCAAGTCTTTGCCAAGATCATGTGTTATTAACGACATCTTGTTATAGAACCATAAATATTGTTTCAATTCACTGGTTTTCTTTTATAAATGTTGTGTGATTTTATTTTAACAGCTCAAGTACCACAGATGGCTAATTTTGGAATGCCTAATGCAGTAGGAGCAGCCCGTATGGGTATGGGTATGGCCATGTCCCCGCAGGGTGGTAATGCAGTACTATTAGTCTCTAACCTTGATGAACAGGTATGTTGATAAAGGAAAATTGTTTTGTTTTTAAATATTTAAAAATTTGCATGAATTACAATAAGACGCTTTTATATATATATATAAACAAATAAAGATCTGACTCTTCACCATTATCATTCATCACTTTATATAATTATAGATAAGTGGGAGAGGAATTTACTGTAGATATTTTGGATCTTTCTCTAAGCAGATTATAGATGCCTATATTTATTAGTAATAATTTCCAACTTTTAGTTTTTGTTTTTATATATCTGTACCATATGCTATGTCTGAAAAACTAGCGGTATACACTGTTCTTAATGCTAATCTGAACTTGTATTATTTCAGCCACTCTGTGTACTTTTGTTTGCTCAGTCTTGTATGATAAGTGTGTGTGTGTGTGTGTGTGTGTGTGTGTGTGTGTGTGTGTGTGCTAGAGAGAGAGAGAGAGAGATGCCATGTAATTATAAGCATACATGTATTTATTTATCTCTTTGTGTTGAGTTTTGATAAGGAGCTTCCTTGGACCTAACCTAACACCTTCAAGTTTTCAAAGTAATGATCTTGAACTTCATATACGGTCACAGTAACATATGGTAGTCATATTATCAGAAATAATTAACTGTAAGCATTGTTAAGCCCATAAATTTTTTTTAGACATCTTGTTATAAAAAAGTCCTAGAATGAAGTATCTTCAAATTTAATGTACATTGTCTTCTTTATAAGCCAAAAATATAAAACTTTATTTAATGTCTAAATAGTACTCCACCCTTACAATTAGTGAAATTAGTTCAAAGTAAGTCTTTGAATTATTCCAAACATTATTTCAGTCTTGTATACAGATGTTGTTATTAACTTTGCCAAATAATAACTTTAGAATCAAGATCATGACGTCAAATAATCTATTGTTAACATAATTTTGTCTTTTTATTATAAAAAAACATCTTAACAGTTTACTTTTGCTCCTGTCTATGTAACCATTGGCATTATAAAACTCTCCGTAGAATTGAATGATACTGTGTTAGCTCTAGTTTATATCATATGATATGTTAGCTTCAATTTTTATAACAATAAGTTCATAAAGTACTGCAGCTAATACTGTTGTATCTTTTATTTCATTTAAAAAGATAAGTGTATATTCATAATTGAAGAAGATTTAACTAATTTTATATCGAAACCATACAATTGTCTGAAAGCGTTTTCTACAATTCACACACTAAAGGGAGTATGATCGAGTTCTATCAAATTCCGTGTGTAATTTAAACAGTTTTTAAAAAAAGGGAAATAAAGATTAGCTACATTAGTTGCAATACTTTAGATGTGTGTATTCAGAATACAGAATTTCCTAAATAAGCAGAACATGTAGCTTGAATACAATCAGTATGAATGTTATGTTACAAAGTCTGATTTAAAAGGGAGGTAACTAATAAGATCATACTAACACTTGTTTATTGTGCCAGAGAAATTTGAAGATGACTATGCATGCATTGTTTGCATGAGAAGGTTAATTAAATTATTGTATTTCCAGATGGTGGTGATATGACTAATCCAGATATTAGCACTTGTTTGTTTCCTGCTACTTTTAATTAGTGACCACTGTTATTATTTTATTGTTGTTTAATAAATCACTAGTGTGGTTTGATTTTAAGGACATTTCTGACATCGTTAAATTTTTTTTGCCATTTTAAGGCATTTATTTTAATTGTCTACAATTCACAACTTCAATTGATTTTTCCCATTTTTTTCTTTTTATTTCCCGTTCGTTCGTTCCCACTTGCTGGTGTAATCCATGTGGACTTCTGACTATCTTCGCTACTACTTGGATTTCCTATCGTCTGCTATTTCTGCTACTTCCTGTTGCTCTGATTATAGAAGGTCACGCCCGATGCTCTTTTTACCCTTTTTGGTACGTTTTGTATTAAGCACTTCTATTATTATTATTTCATTTCATTATTGTTTCTTTGTAGTATAAATATACTGTTTAGCATAAAAAATGAACAAACAAAACTAAAATTCACAACTTATATATTTATATATTTGTATATGTTTTACACAAAGTTATATTGATATTCTAATTAACTGTTCTAACAGATGATCTGGCTATCTGGAAAACAAACCAAATTTAGTTATGCATGCTCCTAATGTATCAGATATATTGTCACAAAGTCATAATTTTTTTCTGGTAAAATTTCAACATTATGTAATATAAATAATTTGTGATGAATTGATAATCATTTTTGGATTCAAATATATTTAAAAAAAAATTTTTTTTTAATTTAAATTAGTTTAAAATATTATTTTTCGAAAGCTTGTTTATTTCTTACTCAAATTTTCAAACTTTTTGCATGCTGGTTTTATTTATTTTGACTATTAATGTATTTGCATAATGTTGACTAATTTTGACTTGGGTGTTTCAGGTGTATACGGGGATGTACACCGTGTAAAAATTCTGTTTAACAAGAAAGACAACGCTCTAGTACAAATGGCAGAACCCCATCAAGCACAGTTAGGTAAGTCACTTAATTATCATCTAAATTAATGAAGTGTTTAGAGACTTTGAAATATTAAAATACTTCAAAATTCCTGAAGAATATGGAATTTATTTAGTAACTGAATTTGTCCTTTTTCACATTATTCATAGAGTTTTATTTATCATTCAATGAACATCCAGTAAACGTCCAGTGAACTTTTACATGTAATGATCAAACTCCCTTTTGTTCCAATGTTTGTTTGGTTGGATAAGTGTACAGGTTCTTAGTTGGGTTACTTACCATATTTGAAATATATAACCCTTTTGTCACAGACTCTTTGATTTATGCCTTTTATTTTAAAAGGATGCATTAAAATAAATAATCATGCTAATACATGAATGATTCTTAAAATTGAAAAATATAGATGTTACTCATACAGTCACTAATGATATTATATCTCTATATCTCTCTTATTTACAGCCATTGCTCATTTAGACAAAGTCAAGGTGTGGTCCAAAAATATCCGTGTAATGCAATCCAAGCATGCTTTGGTACAGATGCCAAAGGAGGGACAACCAGTAAGTAACATAGTATTTAGCTCATATGGTTAAAAGGACTTATCTCTCTCTCTGTGTGTGTGTGTGTGTGTGTGTGTGTGTGTGTGTGTGTGTGTGTGTGTGTGAGCATCAATACCTTGCATTAGTATTTCTATCCTGTGATCCTGTGGTAAAGTTTCCAGTTAAAATTTTAATGACTAGATTTGCTGGTTAGAATATCTGTTCTTACAGGCATTGTTCTGTTTGTAAAGGTGGCAAAATTCTTAATATGACAAAAGAAGATACAGGACATATACTTTTTTAATGAAAAAAGAATAATTATCATAACAATTTTTATTTTATAAATTTCTAGGATGCAGGTCTGACCAAAGATTTTACAAATTCCCCGTTACATAGATTTAAGCGACCAGGATCAAAGAACTGTCAGAATATATTCCCTCCATCTGCAGTACTACATCTGTCAAACATTCCGTAAGTTTTATATGAAATATTATGGTTTCCTTTGGTATTCTGTATCAGCTTACAAATGATCTTGTAATGTAAGATGTGTTAGGATTGATTAATTTACAACAATTAATGGCTGCTACTGACAATAAAAAATAAGTATTAATCTGGGTAAAATCATTATTGAGAAAGCCTCTAATTGTATTTTTATTTTGTATCTCAGAGTTATCTGGAGATACACAAAACTGTTTTTTTTGCAATGCACAGTTAAATGTATGTCATGCTAATAGTTATTTTGAATTATTTCTAAATTTTCACACAGATATGTTATGTATTAAATAATAGTGGTTTTAGAGGAAATTAAAGAAATTTTTTGTCTGAAAATATTTAAACGTCTACAAGAATTTATTGGAAAAAAAAAAAAAATGATTGATTCCTGATCAAAGAATTAGATTTATAGAAGGTTATGTTTATTTTGCAGACCTAACATTTCAGAAGATTTCTTAACAGATGCCTTTGCAGAACATGGTGTTGTCAAAGCTTTTAAATTTTTCCCGTAAGTATATATTAAACAGATTTTGTAATTTATCTTGGCCTATGTGTAAAGTTCAGATAATGAACATGAATGTATTTTTTAGGATTTGTTTGTTAATATTCACACCAATACATAAGATTAAAAAACTTCTTTATTTAATCAAAATACAACAGGTTATTTCTGTACAAATTTACTTTTAATTGAACATTACTGCATCTGCTTGTTCGATCTCTCTTAGATATCACAGATGAGATCAGGTCATCATGAAAAATAAACCTGGACAGTGACATGTTAGTTAACAAAAATTGGTCATCCACTCCTTCTGTTTTGTAGACTAATTATTATAATTTTAACTTTTGTAGAAAAGACAGAAAAATGGCTCTGATACAGATGGGTTCAGTAGATGAAGCAGTTAACTCTCTCATTGTAAGTATGAAAATAAATATCTGTACTAATAGCTCAACATTAAAATTAAGTGAAATTTATTCATGTTTAATTGCCTGGACTGATTCTGTATTCATAGTACTGCTTTGTCATACGGCTGACTAAATTTTGATGACATTTATGGCTTATATGTGAATATAGGACTTTAATGTCAAGACTTGCTAAAGTTTCATATATCTGTAATCCTGATATTTTTAAAAAATTTTTTCTCTAATTAGATTCATCTGATTAAACACTTGATTATTTCATCCTAAAACAATTTTGCATCTTTCAAAGTTTTAAGCCTTGGTCTGGAAAATATTTTCTACGTTGTTATCTCCCTTTGTATCAGGTAAATTTGTCAAATGAACACAAGCACCTGTCATAAATATTTATTATGAATACACAGTAGTAGTTTTCTTTTAATGAAAAATGTTAATAATACAATAATTGTAATAATTAAGTGAAATTAATCAATCAAACTGGTAATGGAAGATGATACAATTTTTTCAATTTTTTTCAGGCTATGCACAATTATCCACTAAGTGACACCAATCATCTGAGAGTATCCTTCTCTAAATCAACAATCTAGAATGCAGCTACATCTAAAGATTAAATACATGACAATTATATATATATATATAAACATATAACAAACCATTGTCACCAGGAAGATGTGATGACAGATACTGTAGTCCAGTAACCTCCCCTGAATAAAGAAAATCAGTAGAGAAGTGCCTTTTTGTGTATTTGACACTATTCATCAGAGGATGTCCATGGTAGTAGATTTGTTATTACTGTCAGAGGAGAAAACAGATGACTGTAATTAATGTGCAATGATCTCTCTTATCTGTTAAGATGTATATTGTTTGTTACAACAGTCAATTAATGGTGGACATGAATAGTATTTTGATACATCATAAATTTGGACTCAACATTTTTTTTTTGTATTATCTTTAAAAAACATTTATATATATTGATTAAAAGTATTTTCAGTTAAAATTTCATCGTATGTTAAAAGTGCTGTGTTATGTTAAGTAAGAATATTTTAATGGTATTTCCTGGTTAAATAACTTGTTGTTAAGCTTTTTGTTAATGTCATAATATTATTTAATACATCAGGTTGGCGTCCCAGCATTTTTATAATTTTACATCCTAGTGAGAAATCCATTTTTTTTGTTTTTCGTTTCTTTTGATCGCCATTTTTTGAGTTTTTTATTCAGGAAATTATTCATTGAATATCATCTAGCTAGTTATAATTATGATAAGAGCCGATGACTTCTCAGCAATCATCTGGAATTCTTAACAAAACTTTGTAAATTTTCAAAGACAGTTGATTCTTGTACATGGTTTTTTTTTTTTTTTTTTTAAAAAAGAAAAGATCTTTAAATATTGGAGATTCTTGTCTGACATCATAATTTTTGTTTTTCTAATTTCTTATTTTGCATCAGGTAAAATGAAAACATAGTAAAAAAAAAAAATGTTTTGACAAATAATTATTTATAAATATATATATTTTTTGCATTTTTGAGAGATATATTCTGTCGGGGTTTTAATTTGCTTTTTTACACGAAAAACCAGGGTGGTAAGTCAGTCAAGTTGGTTAAGTTACGGTATGGTATGTAGATTTGTTAATGTTCAGTATTTGTACATTTGTAATTGTGATTGTTAGCACTTTTGTAGTTTACCATTTCTCTTTGGCATAAGGGTTTGTTTCTACACCATTCCAATGTCATTCAGATTATCCAAATATCATAATGAATTATATGACTCAAATCAATCAATTTAGTATTTAATAGCTCAATGAAGTAAAACTACTTGATTGAGCTAGTGTGATGGTTAAGTCTTTGTTGTGTTCAATGTAGTGAATATATTATCTCCTCAAAAAATGATCAATTAAATAAAACTATAATGTCCTTACACTTAACTGACTGGTTTATCCACCTAAGGCTGTATAGAAATAAAACTAATCAAAAATTGAAAAAAACCTGATACAACAAAAGTAAAGACACGTGATTCATCAAAAGTTGATATTATTATAAGTGGTTTATAATTATTTGTCAAATATTGACTTACATTATTAAACTGACATCTAAAATTCTATATAGAAAATAGTTGAAATTCAAAAAGAAAATCTCAACACTAGGAATGTGGTCATTTTGGTTAACTCGTATACACAGCTTGATATGGAATCACAACAAGGGTCAAGCATGATGAAGTTGAATACTTCAGACAAACAGTAGCCCTCATTATCATGTTTTCTGTGTAAAAAGACATTATTTTTCTACATGATATTGGGGAGTTGTATTCCCAAAAATCAAAAAGAGTCATTTTTTTCTTTAATCATAATTTTGTTTTTAAATTCAGATGTAATGAAATGATAAATCAAATACAATTTTTATTTACTATGGGCCGTTTTATATATTGATCTGATCTGACATACATGTGTTATTATAGTGTTTGTTAGTCTATAAACCCATACCTGAAAAGGTGTTCAGAGGATGTTTTAAACTAATTTTTAAGTATCAAAATTATTTAATTATACCAGTAAATTTTATTTTTAAATATTTTCATTTAGCAAACAGAAAAATATGATTAGTATGATTTTCCTTTATAAGAATTTATTAGATGTGCAATGGGTCCATACATATTGTTACTGAGTATTGATGTTATAAATGGTATTATATCTATAGAAATATATATACACAGTGTTTTTCTTCACTTCTCAGCAGTCAATGCTATATATTTGATTTCAATTGTTATATTGTTGGTGTTGAATTTAGCTCATCCAATCAGGTTTTTTTTTTTCTGGGAATTGTCAATAAAGCTTTTTAGTTGGTACTTTTTTTTAATCAACACTATTTAATTTTATCTGGTTTCCTGATGTTGATTTAGTTTGAAGTTTATAGTAACTGATAGAGGAGAAAATAAAATAAATGACAGTCAATGACTGAAATTTGGCAGAAATTCTAACCAGTTATAATCACAATTTTTTTTTTTTCATTTCTTATTGGAAATTTTAAATATTGCAATTTTAAGACCCTGAGCAAAATTTACAAATTAGAGGAATACTTTCATTTTTTTTAACTGTTCAAGAAAATCAGAAGAGAAAAACATCAATCTTGGAACAGAATGGATCTTATTTTATGTAATCATATATGTTTATGTGCCTATTGCATAAGGGAACAAAAAATTTAACAATAATTTTTTTTGTAGCTTTTTTTATCTGCAAGAATTTTTTTTATTATTATTTATTAAAACTGCTCGGTCTTTATTTAAAGGATTTGAGTTATTTACACATAAATGGATAAATCTTACCAATGTTTAATTATTGGTTTATTATTATTATAATTATTATTATTATTATAAATTTGAGATCCTGTATTGTGCAAATGTTAAGATATTAAACATTTTTGTAATAAAAGATGAATTGAAGACAGTTTTTTTTTAGTTCTTGAACTAAAGAATATAAAAATAACCTGAAAATATATCTTATTTCTCATACAATATCATTTCTGTTTCACCAACTTGACTCGTGTATTCTTTGTTATTCTTTGTGAACACTTTGACATCTAGAACAAGTGTATAAATGTTGGATATTGATGCAATCTTTTTCTACTTTTTCATCCTAGAAATGCACAACTGATCTTCTTAATTTCAGACATTACAGATTCACTAGCTGTAATGATAACACTTTGTCTACATTCCTGACCACACTTGAAACCCAATTTTTTTTTTTTTTTTTTTTTTTTTTTTTTTTTTTTTTTTGATAAAGGCCTGATTTCGGATATTTTCTTTTTTAAAAGTATTAAGGTGCTTTTGTATAACAAAAGCCATATTTCAGATTAAATATTTTCTTTTTAAAGCAAGGAGGTGCTTTTGTATTTTTTTTCTCGCCACAAATGTCAATACTGTGAATAAATATAATCTTGTCATTTTTTGCAAGATTTTCTTCTATATAAAATCTATATAATCAGATTATTTTTCTTTAACATTTTTATCCTATTTTTGTATGATGTCATGTTTATTAATAAAAATTTAAACAAGTTCATGCAGCATTTGATAGTTGCAATGATTTAAAAAATACATAAAAAACCCTGCAAACTTATTACTCTGCATGATCTTCTGGGTTAAATAAAATGATTTAATCATGGACAGTATACACTTGATTCAAGGTGTTTTTTCATCATTAATTATCTGTTAACTAATTTCATCAAATACTTGCTGTATCTTCATTATATTCTTCAAGTCTATATTTAGTCAGAAATTTCTCTGTTAAGTCTTTAATGGTGTAGTTGTACTAGTTATGTAAAACAAATCCTTCCCTGACCCTCCTTCTATTCTGTAAAGACTATCTGTAAAACCTTAGACATGATGTATATCTGTTAAATTTAGCAAAAATCAACCTTTTTCAAGATGATGGCATTTTACTACAAGAAGTAATTCTAACCAGTCAAAATTCAGACTGTATATTCAAGTTTTTTTTACATATATAAATTTGTACATATCTGATTTTGTTGTTTTATCTTGTTCTAATTACATGATATGCAAGATATTTAAAGCAATTAACAATAATTTATGATAATTTTTAGGATTTTGTTTTTGTAAATATTGTTATTTCGAGTCGAGGGTCAGAGGGAGGAGTAACATCTTTGTCGTCTATGATTACGTTTTGATTTCTATTTTTTTCTTATGTCTTATGTTTAACTTTTTCAGCTTTACAAGTTGTTACTACTTTATATTAATGCTGTTAATAGTTGTTCTCATCAATTGGCTATATCTGTATATCTCGTTTATAATCATACATTTCTTGTACATTAAATTTCTTGTAGATGTGGGATTTTCTTTTGTCTGTCTCATTCTTTCTATCTTTACTCTGTTAATAATGTATGTCTGGCTTTTCAGTAATCAACATCTGTAGCCACTTTTTTATCAAGCTGGTCATGCCTTCTATTCATTGTGTCACCTGCTTAGCATGGTTGACTAAGGGGTTACTTAAAATCTTGTTTGGTCAACTTAGGGGTTACTTAAAACTTGTTTGATCAACTTTGCAGTTACGTCAAATCTTGTTTGATAGACTTAAGGGTTACATAAAAACTTGTTGGGTCGACTTAGGGGTTATTTAAAATCTTGTTGGGTTGACTTTGGGGTTGCTATCAATCTTGCTGTCCTATGTCATCTCACCCATCATTTATCTGCTATAGTAGATGATGTAAGGACACAAGTCTCTTAAAAAATGGGATCTTATCATTGAGAGGTAAGCTCATATGAACTTCTCAAAGGCTCAGATGAATTATTGTGTCTGACCTTTTTAAAAATGTATGCATGCTGATTATCAGTAGTCATAGATCAAGAGATATCAGTATTGAATACAAATCAGTAAACTATGTCTCTTTTGGGCTCAGTAAGGGATTAGGAATCTCAGACTTTGCTGGAGTGTAAAGGTGAAACATGTTATACATGGATTAATAAGACATACTTATAACATATGTAGTATGCCTCAGTCAAAATAATGGAGAATTCACTTGTGGTGTTTTAATTTATTATTATGTACATCTATACTGCAAAGCCAAAATTTGGATGTGACATATGTAACAGAATATATGTAACATCCTTGCTCTGTCTAAATTGGCTGAAATATACCAATGTAGGAGGATATTCTAAATCACTTAAATTGCTGATAAAATTTTATGCGATTTTTTTGACTTGATTTATTACACTATAAAGTTATAAAATTGCCCAATATCTTTGTGATAAACTATCACAGTTGCAGAGAAATGAAAGAACATGTGTAATTTACATATTTATATCTCAAAAAAACTGCCTAAAAGATTCGAACCAAACTTTGTTATAAACATTACATTACATTGATAATTTTCAATGGGCTTAACATCTGTGTATCTCTTATGACTGGTTAATATTTGCAATAGTTCTAGTTGTTGAAAACCATCAACCAAATCAAATGGTTGGGAAAAATTCAAGATGTGAGCAAAACATCAATATTATCAACATACATGTATTGGCAAGATATGAAACAAGGCTGGTAATCAAATAGGCTCTTTGTTAGCAAGGTTTAATTACAGAGCTGGTAATCAAGAAGGCTCTGTGTTGGGAAGGTATAAGTACGGAGCCAATACTCAACAAGGCTCTATGTAAGCAAAGCTGATACTTGACAAGGCTCTATGTTGGCATATGTACTAAGCAGTTACACAAATAAGATCTATGTTAGCAAGGTATCATTACAAAGCTTATACACAAGTAGGCTCTATGTTAGCAAGGTATCATTACAAAGCTAATACACAAGTAGGCTCTATGTTAGCAAGGTATCATTACAAAATTGAACTCAACTCTTTGTTAGCAAGGTATAAGTTTGAAGCTGGTACTCAAGAAGGCTCTTTGTTAAGTTATAAGTCCTAAGCTTGGTACTTAAGTAAGCAGTATGTTAGCAAGGTGTAATTACAAACTTGTACTCAACATGGTTCTATGTTAGAATTGTTACTACAAAGCTGGTCGTCAAGTATTCCCTTTGGTAGCATTGTATAATTACAGAACAGGTACTCAAGTTGGCTTTATGTTAGCAAGGTATAATAACAAAGTTGATACTTAAGAAGGCTTTTCGTTGACAAGGTATAAGAATGAAGGTGGTAGTTTTTAGCAAGGTACAAGTACCAAAGTGGTATTATGGTAGGTTTTATGTTAGCAAGGTATAATTACAAAGCTAATACACAAATAGGCTCTATGTTAGCAAGGTGTAAGTGTGAAGCTTGTACTCAACAATGTTATTTGTTAGCAAGGTGTAAGTGTGTAGCTGGTACTCAACAAAGCTATTTGTTAGGAAGGTGTAAGTATGAAGTTGGTACTCAACAAGGCTATTTGTTAGCAAGGTGTTAATACGAAGCTTGTACTCAACAAGGCTCATTATTAGAAAGGTATAAGTACGAAGCTGGTACTCAGCAAGGCTTTATGTAAGCATGGTGTTATTACAAAGCTGACACTTAAGTAGGCTCTATTTTAGCAAGCTATAATTACAAAGATGGCACTTAGGTAGGTTCTATGTTAGCAAAGTATAATTACAGAGCTGATATTTATGAAGGTTCTTTGTTGGTAAGGTATACAAAGGAAGGTGGTATTATGTTATCAAGGTATAATTACAAATCTGCTACTCAAGTAGACTATGTAAGCAAGGTATAAGTATAAAGCTGTTACTGAAAAAAGCCCTATGTCAGCAAGCTATAATTTTAGAACTGATACTCGAGACGGGTCTTTGTTGGCAAAGTATACAAAGGAAGGTGGTATTATGTTATCAAGGTTTTTATTACAAATCTGCTACTCAAGTAGACTATGTAAGCAAGGTATAAGTATAAAGCTGTTACTGAAGAAAGCCCTATGTCAGCAAGCTATAATTTTAGAACTGATACTCGAGACAGGTCTTTGTTGGCAAAGTATACAAAGGAAGGTGGTATTATGTTAGCAAGGTATCAATACGAAAGTGGTACTCAAGTAGGCTCTATGTTAGCAATGTATAAGTACGAAGCTTGTACTCAATATGGCTCTCTGTTAGCAAGGTATAGGTACGATTGTTATTGGTCTAAGCTTATCAGCTTTAAACCGTTTTTTCTAAAAATTAGTATTTGCATGGTTTGTCAATTTTGCTGACTTAGACCTTTATTCAGGTTCAAGAAAACCTGGGAAAACTTCCTTGAATGTTTAGCACAAAGAATTACCAAGTTTGCTAAGTTGGTAAATCTTCATTAATGGTCACAGTAACAATATTTAGTGGTGGACCTTGATCTTCCTTCAAGGCAGATACATATTTCGGTTATGTGTCTGATTACAACAACCCCCCCCCCCCCCCAAAAAAAAAAAAAAAAAAAAAAAAACAAAAAAAAACAAAAAAACAACTTTCTTTAGAAAACTTTACCTGTAACGAAAAAGAATATTGACCAATCGTTTAAAGGCAAACTAAATCCTTTTGGATTATTAAACTTACTGCAGGTTTATTAGATTTTAATTTAAAAATAATTCAACATCGGTATTGAGTTATTAATGCAATTTTATCTGTATATCAACTCGCTTCACGCGAACAAAACTAATCTGCGACCACTGATCAAAACCATGACCATTAGACAAGACACGCATGTAACATGCAACAGATGTGAGAAACGTGTGTAACGTGTAACAGATGTAAGAAACGTTTGCACGTTACAAATGTATAAATATGGCAAGCAAATTGCACAATAATTCGAGAAACCTACATTTACGCCGTAAAACCTAGTTTTGCGGTCGTAAAACCTACTTTTACGGTCGTAAAACCAGGTTTTGCACCGTAAAACCTACTTTTGCGATCGCAAAACCCAGTTTTACGAATTATTGTGCAATTTACGCCGTAAAACAAGGTTTTACGACCGTAAATGTAGGTTTTACGATCGTAGAAGTAGGTTTTCCGATCGCAAATGCATATTTTTTATTTTTTGTGCAATTTGCGTTGTAAAACTAAGTTTTACGGTATAATAACATGTATGAACACCGTAAAACCTACTTTTACGATCGTTAATTTTATTATCAGTCGCAAAACCAAGTTTTACGTCGTAAATGACAATTTACTTTATACTTGTGCACAGTATTAACATTTACGTTATCTGATTGGTTAATAGTTTTTAATGTCATGTAACCCCTTATTTGATTGGATAAAGTGTATGTGTCAACAATACCAGATCAAATTATTAATCGATCTATTGAATAATAAACAATAATTAGTATTAGTATTAGGGTTTGTGTAATTATATATAATAGAGTATTCTATATCTCTGACTGGGTTGTATCAGCGACATTAAAACCGTTTAAAAACCACTGCCGGGTTGTATAAATATTACCTATTAACTACTTTATTTGTATAAGTAATCAGTATTAAAAATATAATAAAATATTTTTAAATAATTATTTGGGTAAAATATAACATTGTTCATTCGTGTGAATTAAAGATATTATCATATTATAAAGATATTGTACAGCATTAATAAATGCAATAACGTGGAATCTTAAGACAAAAGGAAATAATAATGATAATAATTTGACATCGGTAAATATTAGTTAATACTAGTAAATTATGTTATTGTCCCCAATTAATCTGTATTGTTCTACGGCACAAGTAGGTACGTGAATATGTCCTCATCCAGCGCCGAGTCTGCCATAATATCGAAGAAGCCATGCATTCGAATTTATATACAAGCTTAACACCTGGCATGTAATATCAAAATTTTAAACACTTCTTTTTATTATTAATGACCTGTTGATGAGTTACATGATGAAGGACCTTGTTAGTGATTCATTTTTCGGATAAGTAATTTTTTATCATTGTTTTAACAGAAAATAGGAATGCCAGTAGAATTTCTATGCTAATCTATTGCACAATCTCTTTCAGCTAAAACTTTTAATTTTATGTTTAAAAGTCGTAAAATATTTATTTTAAATTTTCTCTATTTTCGACGTTGTATTTAAATCAATAATTGTGAAACACATTGTGTCTCGTATGTGTTTTAGGCAGGGTGTCACTTTTTTAATGTATTTATTTGTAAATACTTTTAAATATCATTAAATTAGATATATGGCACATTAATAAACTATTTTACTGCTACATATTCTCTACTGTATATCGTAAAGTCAAAAAAAATAAATGATTAATAAATTTTAGTGCTAAAATGATTTGCCGAAATCTCTGAAATTCTTACAATTCCCATCGAGTTTACCCGATTGAGCCAAATTATAATAATAATAATAATAATAATATTTCTAACAATTCAAGTTTGTTGTTACAAGGGAAAGAATAATCGTGTTCACTAGGTTCAATTTAAAGCTATATATACTTCATTTCATTTCATTTCATTTCATTTCATTTCATTTCATTTCATTTTATTTTATTTTATTTTTTTTAATTTTATATCCTATTTTTATTTATTTATTTATTTATTTCAAAAATTAAAAATACAACTACAAAGTATTAAGATGGTAATCAGTCAAAAAGTTTAATTTTGTACTGATCCATTAACATAAAAACTTTTAAATAATAATATTTCTTTTATTACAATCCGTAAAAAGTATTATTAAAAACGCCATATCATATTATGCGTTCAGAATTTGGAGAAAAAAAAACACGTCGTATCCACCCCTACAAACCAAACTCGTAAATAAGTTTAAGTATATCACACATTTTATATTTTGAATTGTGCATTTTTAATAAACTTTTAATAAAGCATAGCTTTCGAAAATGAATAAGAAGTGTCAGAAATGCGATGTATCTTTAATTGTATTTAATCTTTTTTGCTTCTTGATCGATTTTTTTGTTAATAAATATTGAATGAAGTTTTAATTGCACTGTTATTAAAACATAAATTAATAATGTCTTAAATATTCTACTTATCTTCCTGTTTTTTTTTAGTCATAACACACATCTCAATTTTTGTTAATTTTTGAACAACACATCAATTAGCGCGCCACGAAGCCATTTGTAACGAGCAATCTCATTGGCTAACTTATTTGATGTTCGTAAAACCAGGTTTTACGATCGTGAATTTTATTAACGGTCGTAAATGTATTTTCTTTAAAAATGCACATATGGCAAGCAAATTGCACAATAATTCGAGAAACCTACATTTACGCCGTAAAACCTAGTTTTGCGGTCGTAAAACCTACTTTAACGATCGTAAAACCAGGTTTTGCGCCGTAAATCCTACTTTTGCGATCGCAAAACCTAGTTTTACGACTTATTGTGCAATTTACGCCGTAAAACTAGGTTTTACGACCGTAAATTCAGGTTTTCAAGTTGAAATGCATTTGCGTTCGTAAATGTTAATTTACGGTGCAAAACCAGGTTTTACCACAATTATTGTGCATTTTTAAAGAAAATACATTTACGACCGTTAATAAAATTCACGATCGTAAAACCTGGTTTTACGAACATCAAATAAGTTAGCCAATGAGATTGCTCGTTACAAATGGCTTCGTGGCGCGCTAATTGATGTGTTGTTCAAAAATTAACAAAAATTGAGAGTGCATGTGCGTGTGTGTTATGACTAAAAAAAACAGGAAGATAAGTAGAATATTTAAGACATTATTAATTTATGTTTTAATAACAGTACAATTAAAACTTCATTCAATATTTATTAACAAAAAAATCGATCAAGAAGCAAAAAAGATTAAATACAATTAAAGATACATCGCACTTCTGACACTTCTTATTCATTTTCGAAAGCTATGCTTTATTAAAAGTCTATTAAAAATGCACAATTCAAAATATAAAATGTGTGATATACTTAAACTTATTTACGAGTTTGGTTTGTAGGGGTGGATACGACGTGTTTTTTTTCTCCAAATTCTGAACGCATAATATGATATGGCGTTTTTAATAATACTTTTTTACGGATTGTAATAAAAGAAATATTATTATTAAAAAGTTTTTATGTTAATGGATCAGTACAAAATTAAACTATTTGACTGATTACCATCTTAATACTTTGTAGTTGTATTTTTAATTTTTGAAATAAATAAATAAATAAATAAATAAAAATAGGATATAAAATAAAAAAAATAAGATAAAATAAAATAAAATGAAATGAAATGAAATGAAATGAAATGAAGTATATATAGCTTTAAATTGAACCTAGTGAACACGAATATTCTTTCCCTTGTAACAACAAACTTGAATTGTTAGAAATATTATTATTATTATTATTATTATTATTATTATTATTATTATTATTATAATTTGGCTCAATCGGGTAAACTCGATGGGAATTGTAAGAATTTCACAGATTTCGGCAAATCATTTTAGCACTAAAATTTATTAATCATTTATTTTTATTGACTTTACGATATACAGTAGAGAAAATGTAGCAGTAAAATAGTTTATTAATGTGCCATATATCTAATTTAATGATATTTAAAAGTATTTACAAATAAGTACATTAAAAAAGTGACACCCTGCCTAAAACACATACGAGACACAATTTGATTCACAATTATTGATTTAAATTCAACGTCGAAAATAGAGAAAATTTAAAAATAAATATTTTACGACTTTTAAACATAAAATTAAAAGTTTTAGCTGAAAGAGATTGTGCAATAGATTAGCATAGAAATTCTACTGGCATTCCTATTTTCTGTTAAAGCAATGATAAAAAATTACTTATCCGAAAAATGAATCACTAACAAGGTCCTTCATCATGTAACTCATACGAACAGGTCAATGATAAAAACAAGAAGTGTTTAAAATTTTGATATAACATGCCAGGTGTTAAGCTTGTATATAAATTCGAATGTATGGCTTCTTCGATATTATGGCAGACTCGGCGCTAGATGAGGACATATTCACGTATCTACTTGTGCCGTAGAACAATACAGATTAATTGGGGACAATAACATAATTTACTAGTATTATGTCAAATTATTATCATTATTATTTCCTTTTGTCTTAAGATTCCACGTTATTGCATTTATTAATGCTGTACAATATCTTTATATGATAATATCTTTAATTCACACGAATGAACAATGTTATATTTTACCCAAATAATTATTTAAAAAATATTTTTATTATATTTTTAATACTTTATTTACTACTGATTACTTATACAAATAAAGTAGTTAATAGGTAATATTTATACAACCCGGCAGTGATTTTTAAACGGTTTTAATGTCGCTGATACAACCCAGTCAGAGATATAGAATACTCTATCATATATAATTACACAAACCCTAATACTAATACTAATTATTTTTATGGCCTTATTTGATTTTTTAAAAATTGCTTTATTTAGAAAATACCACAAACTAAATTGTTTATTATTCAATAGATCGATTAATAATTTGATCTTATATTGTTGACACATACACTTTATCCAATCAAATAAGGGGTTACATGACATTAAAAACTATTAACCAATCAGATAACGTAAATGTTAATACTGTGCACAAGTATAAAGTAAATTGTCATTTACGACGTAAAACTTGGTTTTGCGACTGATAATAAAATTAACGATCGTAAAAGTAGGTTTTACGGTGTTCATACATGTTATTATACCGTGAAACTTAGTTTTACAACGCAAATTGCACAAAAAATAAAAAATATGCATTTGCGATCGCAAAACCTACTTTTACGATCGTAAAACCTACATTTACGGTTGTAAAACCTAGTTTTACGGCGTAAATTGCACAATAATTCGTAAAACTGGGTTTTGCGATCGCAAAGTAGGTTTAACGGTGCAAAACCTGGTTTTACGACCGTAAAAGTAGGTTTTACGACCACAAAACTAGGTTTTACGGCGTCAATGTAGGTTTCTCGAATTATTGTGCAATTTGCTTGCCATATGCACAATAATTGTGGTAAAACCTGGTTTTGCACCGTAAATTAACATTTACGAACGCAAATGCATTTCAACTTGAAAACCTGAATTTACGGTCGTAAAACCTAGTTTTACGGCGTAAATTGCACAATTATTCGTAAAACTAGGTTTTGCGATCGCAAAAGTAGGATTTACGGCGCAAAACCTGGTTTTACGATCGTTAAAGTAGGTTTTACGACCGCAAAACTAGGTTTTACGGCGTAAATGTAGGTTTGTCGAATTATTGTGCAATTTGCTTCCCATAAATTTTAAAGAAAATATACATTTACGACCGTTAATAAAATTTACGATCGTAAAACCTGGTTTTACGAACATCCAATAACTTAGCCAATGAGATTGCTCGTTACAAATGGCTTCGTGGCGCGCTAATTGGTGTGTTGTTCAAAAATTAACAAAAATTGAGAGTGCATGTGCGTGTGTGTTATGACTTTAAAAAAACAGAAAGATAAGTAGAATATTTAAGCCATTATTAATTCATGTTTTAATTACAGTACAATTAATACTTCATTCAATATTTATTAACAAAAAAATCAATCAAGAAGCAAAAAAGATTAAATACAATTATGAAGATGCATCGCACTTCTGACACTTCTTATTCATTTTCGAAAACTATGCTTCATTAAAAGTTTTTTAAAAATGCATAATTCAAAATATATAATGTGTGTTATACTTAAACTTATGTAGTAGTTTGGTTTGTAGGGGTGGATACGACGTTTTTTCTCCAAATTCTGAACGCATAATATGGCGTTTTTAATAATACTTTTTTACGGATTGTAATAAAAGAAATATTATTATTTAAAAGTTTTTATGTTAATGAATTAGTACAAAATTAAACTCTTTGACTGATTACAAACTTAATACTTTGTAGTTGTATTTTTAATTTTTGAAATAATTAAATAAATAAATATATATATATATTTACTTATACAAATAAATAAAAATAGGATATAAAATAAAATAATAAAATAAAATAAAATAAAATAAAATAAAATAAAATAAAATAAAATAAAATAAAATAAAATAAATAAAATAAAATATGAAGTATGTATAGCTCTAAATTAAACCTAGTAAACACGAATATTCTTTCCCTTGCAACAACAAACTTGAATTGTTAGAAATAGTTTTATTATTGTTATTATTATTATTATTATTATTATTATTATTATTATTATTATTATTATTATTATTATTATAATTTGGCTCAATCATTGATTTTTATTGACTTTACGGTATACAGTAGAGAATATGTAGCAGTAAAATAGTGTATTAATGTGTCACATATCATAATCTAATGATATTTAAAAGTATTTACAAATAAATATATTAAATAAGTGTGACACCCTTCCTAAAACACATACGAAACACAATTTGATTCACAATAATTGACTTCAATACAACGTCGAAAATAGACAAAATTTAAAAATACATATAACATAAAATTAATAGTTTTAGCTAAAAGAGAATGTACAATAGATTAGCATAGAAATTCTACTGGCATTCCTATTTTCTGTTAAAGCAATGATAAAAAATTACTAATCCGAAAAATGAATCACAAACAAGGTTCTTCATCATGTTACTCATACGAACAGGTCAATAATAAAAACAAGAAGTGTTTACAATTTTGATATAATATGTCAGGTGTCAAGCTTGTATATAAATTCGAATGCATGGCTTCTTTGATATTATGGCAGACTCCGCTAGATGAGGACATAATCACGTATCCACTTGATACAAGTATAGAACAATGCAGATTAATTGGGGACAATAACATAATTTACCAGTATTTACTAATAATTACCGATGTCAAATTATTATCATTATTATTTCCTTTTGTCTTCAGATTCCACGTTATTGTTTTGTTAATGCTGTACAATATCTTAATAATATCTTTAATTCACACGAATGAACAATGTTATATTTTACCCAAATAATTTAAAAAAAAAAATTTTATTATATTTTTAATACTTTATTTACTACCGATTACTTTTACAAATAAAGTAGTTAATAGGTAATATTTATACGGTTTTAATGTCGCTGATACAACCCGGTCAGAAATATGTAATACTCTATAATATATCATTACACAAACCGTAATACCAATAATTTCTATGGCCTTATTCGATTGTTTAAAAATTGCTTTATTTAGAAAATACCACAAACTAAATTGTTTATTATTCAATAGATCGATTAATGATTTTGATCTTATATTGTTGACACATACACTTTATCCAATCAAATAAGGGGTTACATGACATTAGAAACTATTAACCAATCAGATAACGTAAATGTTAATACTGTGCACAAGTATAAGTAAATCTATCATTTACGACGTAAAACTTGGTTTTGCGACTGATAATAAAATTAACGATCGTAAAAGTAGGTTTTACGGTGTTCATACATGTTATGATACCTATGGCAAGCAAATTGCACAATAATTCGAGAAACCTACATTTACGCCGTAAAACCTAGTTTTGCGGTCGTGAAACCTACTTTTACGGTCGTAAAACCAGGTTTTGCACCGTAAATCCTACTTTTGCGATCGCAAAACCTAGTTTTACGAATTATTGTGCAATTTACGCCGTAAAACTAGGTTTTACGACCGTAAATTCAGGTTTTCAAGTTGAATTGCATTTGCGTTCGTAAATGTGAATTTACGGTGCAAAACCAAGTTTTACCACAATTATTGTGCAATTTTAAAGAAAATACATTTACGACCGTTAATAAAATTTACGATCGTAAAACCTGGTTTTACGAACATCAAATAAGTTAGCCAATGAGATTGCTCGTTACAAATGGATTCGTGGCGCGTTAATTGATGCGTTGTTAAATAATTAACAAAAATTACAGTGCATGTGCGTGTATGTTTGACTATAAAAACAGAAAGATAAGTAGGATATTTAAGCCATTATTAATACATGTTTTAATAACAGTACAATTAAAACTTCGTTCAATATTTATTAACAAAAAAATCAATCAAGAAGCAAAAAAGATTAAATACAATTATGAAGATGCATCGCACTTCTGACACTTCTTATCCATTTTCGAAAACTATGCTTCATTAAAAGTTTATTAAAAATGCACAATTAAAAATATAAAATGTGTGATATACTTAACTTATGTACGAGTTTGGTTTGTGGGGGGGGGGATACGACGTGTTTTTTTTTCTCCAAATTCTGAACGCATAATATGATATGGCGTTTTTAATAATACTTTATTACGGATTATAATAAAAGAAATTTTATTATTTAAAAGTTTTTATGTCAATGAATTAGTACAAAATTAAACTATTTGACTGATTACAATCTTAATACTTTGTAGTTGTATTTTTAATTTTTGAAATAAATAAATAAATAAAAAAATAAATAAATAAATAAATAAATAAATAAATAAATAAATAAATAAAAACAGGATATAAAATAAAATAAAATAAAATGAAGTATGTATAGCTTTAAATTGAACCTAGTGAACACGTATATATTCTTTCCCTTGTAACAACAAACTTGAATTGTTAGAAATAGTATTATCATTATCATTATTATTATTACAATTTGGCTCAATCGGGTAAACTCGATGGGAATTTTAAGAATTTCAGAGATTTCGGCAAATCATTTTAGCACTAAAATTTATTAATCATTTATTTTTATTGACTTTGCGATATACAGTAGAGAAAATGTGTATTAATGTGTCACATATCATAGTTTAATGACATTTAAAAGTATTTACAAATAAATACATTAAATAAGTGTGACACCCTGCCTAAAACACATACGAGACACAATTTGATTCACAATAATTGACTTAAATACAACGTCGAAATAGAGAAAATTTAAAAATACATATTTTACGACATAAAATTAAAAGTTTTAGCTAAAAGAGATTGTGCAATAGATTAGCATAGGAATTCTACTGGCATTCCTGTTTTCTGTTAAAGCAATGATAAAAAATTACTTATCCGAAAAATGAATCACTAACAAGGTTCTTCATGTAACTCATACGAACAGGTCAATAATAAAAACAAGAAGTGTTTAAAATTTTGATATAACATGCCAGGTGTTAAGCTTGTATATAAATTCGAATGCATGGCTTCTTCGATATTATGACAGACTCCGATAGATGAGGACATATTCACGTATCTAATTGTGCCGTACAACAATACAGAATAATTGGGGACAATAAAATAATTTACTAGTATTTACTCATATTTACCGATGTCAAATTATTATCATTATTATTTCCTTTTGTCTTAAGATTCCACGTTATTGTTTTGTTAATGCTGTACAATATCTTTATAATATCTTTAATTCACACGATTGAACAATGTTATATTTTACCCAAATAATTTTTTAAAATTTTTTTTATTATATTTTTAATACTTTAAATTAGTTAATAGTAAATATTTATACAACCCGGCAGTGATTTTTAAAACGCTTTTAATGTCGCTGATACAACCCAGTCAGAGATATGTAATATTCTATAATATATCATTACTAATAATTTTTATGGCCTTATTCGATTTTTTAAAAATTACTTTATTTAGAAAATACCACAAGCTAAATTGTTTATTATTCAACAGATCGATTATTGATTTTGATCTTATATTGTTGTCACATACACTTTATCCAATCAAACAAGGGGTTGCATGGCATTAAAAACTATTAACCAATCCGATAACGTAAATGTTAATACTGTGCACAAGTATTAAGTAAATCTATCATTTACGACGTAAAACTTGGTTTTGCGACTGATAATAAAATTAACGATCGTAAAAGTAGGTTTTACGGTGTTCATACATGTTATGATACCGTAAAACTTAGTTTTACATCGCAAATTGCACAAAAAATAAAAATATGCATTTGCGATCGCAAAACCTAGTTTTACGATCGTAAAACCTACACTTACGGTCGTAAAACCTAGTTTTACGACGTAAATTGCACAATAATTCGTAAAACTAGGTTTTGCGATTGCAAAAATAGGTTTTACGGTGCAAAACCTGGTTTTACGACCGTAAAAGTAGGTTTTACGACCGCAAAACTAGGTTTTACGGCGTAAATGTAGGTTTCTCGAATTATTGTGCAATTTGCTTGCCATAGATACCGTAAAACTTAGTTTTACAACGCAAATTGCACAAAAAAATAAAAATATGCATTTGCGATCGGAAAACCTAGTTTTACGATCGTAAAACCTACATTTACGGTCGTAAAACCTAGTTTTACGGCGTAAATTGCACAATAATTCGTAAAACTAGGTTTTGCGATCGCAAAAATAGGTTTTACGGCGCAAAACCTGGTTTTACGATCGTAAAAGTAGGTTTTACGACCGCAAAACTAGGTTTTACGGCGTAAATGTAGGTTTCTCGAATTATTGTGCAATTTGCTTGCCATATGCATTTCAACTTGAAAACCTGAATTTACGGTCGTAAAACCTAGTTTTACGGCGTAAATTGCACAATAATTCGTAAAACTAGGTTTTGCGATCGCAAAAGTAGGTTTTACGGCGCAAAACCTGGTTTTACGATCGTTAAAGTAGGTTTTACGACTATGGCAAGCAAATTGCACAATAATTCGAGAAACCTACATTTACGCCGTAAAACCTAGTTTTGCGGTCGTGAAATCTACTTTTACGGTCGTAAAACCAGGTTTTGCGCCGTAAAACCTATTTTTGCGATCGCAAAACCTAGTTTTACGAATTATTGTGCAATTTACGCCGTAAAACTAGGTTTTACGACGTAAATGTAGGTTTTACGATCGTAAAACTAGGTTTTGCGATCGCAAATGCATATTTTTATTTTTTGTGCAATTTGCGTTGTAAAACTAAGTTTTACGGTATCATAACATGTATGAACACCGTAAAACCTACTTTTACGATCGTTAATTTTATTATCAGTCGCAAAACCAAGTTTTACGTCGTAAATGATAGATTTACTTATACTTGTGCACAGTATTAACATTTACGTTATCTGATTGGTTAATAGTTTCTAATGTCATGTAACCCCTTATTTGATTGGATAAAGTGTATGTGTCAACAATATAAGATCAAAATCATTAATCAATCTATTGAATAATAAACAATTTAGTTTGTGGTATTTTCTAAATAAAGCAATTTTTAAAAAATCGAATAAGGCCATAGAAATTATTGGTATTACGGTTTGTGTAATGATATATTATAGAGTATTACATATCTCTGACTGGGTTGTATCAGCGATATTAAAACCGTATAAATATTACCTATTAACTACTTTATTTGTATAAGTAATCGGTAGTAAATAAAGTATTAAAAATATAATAAATTTTTTTTTTTTTTTTTTTAATTATTTGGGTAAAATATAACATTGTTCATTCGTGTGAATTAAAGATATTATTAAGATATTGTACAGCATTAACAAACCAATAACGTGGAATCTGAAGACAAAAGGAAATAATAATAATTTGACATCGGTAATTATTAGTAAATACTGGTAAATTATGTTATTGTCCCCAATTAATCTGCATTGTTCTACGGCACAAGTGGATACGTGAGTATGTCCTCATCTAGCGGAGTCTGCCATAATATCAAAGAAGCCATGCATTCGAATTTATATACAAGCTTGACACCTGACATATTATATCAAAATTGTGAACACTTCTTGTTTTTATTATTGACCTGTTCGTATGAGTAACATGATGAAGAACCTTTTTTGTGATTCATTTTTCGGATAAGTAATTTTTTATCATTGCTTTAACAGAAAATAGGAATGCCAGTAGAATTTCTATGCTAATCTATTGTACATTCTCTTTTAGCTAAAACTATTAATTTTATGTTATATGTATTTTTAAATTTTGTCTATTTTCGACGTTGTATTGAAGTCAATTATTGTGAATCAAATTGTGTTTCGTATGTGTTTTAGGAAGGGTGTCACACTTATTTAATATATTTATTTGTAAATACTTTTAAATATCATTAGATTATGATATGTGACACATTAATACACTATTTTACTGCTACATATTCTCTACTGTATACCGTAAAGTCAATAAAAATCAATGATTGAGCCAAATTATAATAATAATAATAATAATAATAATAATAATAATAAAAATAATAATAACTATAATAAAACTATTTCTAACAATTCAAGTTTGTTGTTGCAAGGGAAAGAATATTCGTGTTTACTAGGTTTAATTTAGAGCTATACATACTTCATATTTTATTTTATTTTATTTATTTTATTTTATTTTATTTTATTTTATTTTATTTTATTTTATTTTATTTTATATCCTATTTTTATTTATTTGTATAAGTAAATAAATATATTTATTTATTTATTTAATTATTTCAAAAATTAAAAATACAACTACAAAGTATTAAGTTTGTAATCAGTCAAAGAGTTTAATTTTGTACTAATTCATTAACATAAAAACTTTTAAATAATAATATTTCTTTTATTACAATCCGTAAAAAAGTATTATTAAAAACGCCATATTATGCGTTCAGAATTTGGAGAAAAAACATCGTATCCACCCCTACAAACCAAACTACTACATAAGTTTAAGTATATCACACATTATATATTTTGAATTGTGCATTTTTAAAAAAACTTTTAATGAAGCATAGTTTTCGAAAATGAATAAGAAGTGTCAGAAGTGCGATGCATCTTCATAATTGTATTTAATCTTTTTTGCTTCTTGATTGATTTTTTTGTTAATAAATATTGAATGAAGTATTAATTGTACTGTAATTAAAACATGAATTAATAATGGCTTAAATATTCTACTTATCTTTCTGTGTTTTTTTAAAGTCATAACACACACGCACATGCACTCTCAATTTTTGTTAATTTTTGAACAACACACCAATTAGCGCGCCACGAAGCCATTTGTAACGAGCAATCTCATTGGCTAAGTTATTGGATGTTCGTAAAACCAGGTTTTACGATCGTAAATTTTATTAACGGTCGTAAATGTATATTTTCTTTAAAATTTCACAACAATTGTGGTAAAACTTGGTTTGGCACCGTAAATTCACATTTACGAACGCAAATGCATTTCAACTTGAAAACCTGCATTTACGGTCGTAAAAACTAGTTTTACGGCGTAAATTGCACAATAATTCGTAAAACTAGGTTTTGCGATCGCAAAAGTAGGTTTTACGGCGCAAAACCTGGTTTTACGACCGTAAAAGTAGGTTTCACGACCGCAAAACTAGGTTTTACGGCGTAAATGTAGGTTTCTCGAATTATTGTGCAATTTGCTTGCCATATACGACCGCAAAACTAGGTTTTACGGCGTAAATGTAGGTTTCTCGAATTATTGTGCAATTTGCTTGCCATATATAAAGGCACTTGTGGAACGTGCAAAAAATCTAAGGCAATGTGTGTAACAGCCCATAGCCAGCTATGACAGTCATGCGATAGCTTTTCATAAAAATTTACCTATGTAGGTGAAGTCTTAAATACGGTCTATAAAATGTATAGGGACGTGTTGGTTTTTATTTTATATCTCTGTAATGGATAAAGATTTTTTAATTATGCACCCCTGATTGTGTTCTTCTTTTCCTTCCGATTCTTCCGATATTATTTTTGAATTTTTTGGTCAATGAGAAATTACTTCAAAATTCATTCAAAGTTACGAGGTAAAGTGCACTAATAATTATGTATATATTAACTAAAATGTGCTAAAAATTGAAATATGTCTGTTGTTAAAACAACTGTATCTCCAAATTTTAAAATAATATTGCATTTATGCATGTCTACGTGCAGAGAGAAAATATTTATCTAACTAGGCATCTAAATATCAATATGCAATTCAAAAGCTAAATTACTTCAAAATTAATTCAAAAATAGATGAAAATCGACCACACATGCCAATTTAACTCTCTTAATTAGCACACATTTCTTGTAGCGTCAAAGCTATTTTAAAATTTAATAATAATAATAATAATAATTTAAAAATTAATAGATAAATGAAAAATAAACTTAACAATGAATTTAATAAAGAAATTACTAAATAAAAAATATGTGACTTATTAAAATTAATTATCGCATATAAAAATAAATGGAAAATAATTTTACAATGGTATAAATTAATTAAAAAGGAAAAAAAAAGGAAAAATATTAGATTATAATTCATCAGTAAGGTAAAAAATAGTTAAAGCAGACTAATTGAATAAATAAATAAATAAATAAACAAATAAATAAAGTAAAGAATTTACCAAATAAGAATAAATGACTTATAATAATTGATTATAGCATACAGAAATAAAACGGAAATAAATTTACAATGGAATAAATAAAGAAATAGAATTTCAAACGAAAAAGGTTCGAAGAAAATGCACCAATAAGGTAAAAAAAAATAGTTAAAAAAGTAATTTTCGAATATGGGAATACAAGTTACTGATAAAATTAATAAATAAATAAATAAATAAATAAATAAATAAATAAATAAATAAATAAATAACCTTTTTGGCAAATAAGTTCAAAAAATGTTTGGACTCTTGTAAAGCTAATAAGAAACTGATGAGAATTAATCAAATATTTCTAAATTGCAAGTGTCAAAGGGCTGTTTTTGATGTAGTAAATTACTTAGTACACTCATTAGCAATGTTGATCATTTGCGGGACAGTTTGGTTATTTCCATTCAACAAACTGTCAACAGATTTACCTGTTAATACCGGAAATAATTAATTAAAAATCTTATCATCAATGAATGCATGAGTGAATAATATACACTAAGTGAGAAAGAAACCGTGGGAAAAATCAGTAAACAGTTTAAAATTAAATTAACAAAATGGTCTATTACAATTACTAAATATTTTTGTTTCTAAATTTTCCAAGATTTCATGGTTCCATAACAAAAGTAAAATTTTCACCACAATTCAACAATAAATATATAAAAATTGATAAAGTCTGTGAAATAACAAAAAGTTTGTCTTTTTATTTCAATCAATTTTATAGAGTGTAAAAAAAATAGTTTTTACAATCAGTGGTTATTATAAGATTATTTTGAAGCAAATATAATTTTTTTTAAATTAAATAGATCAAGTAATTAAATAAATCTACTCCACAACAACATGGATTAAACATATTAAATTCAAATTTTATATATTATGAGGTTAGTTTAAACAGTATTTATTTTCATACATACAAACAAGATTAACATTATACCAATAAGGGATTATGTGGTTTCTTTCATCGACAATAATTAAAGTAAATGTATCAAAATTATGTCGTAAATTCTTATTTTAATGAGAAATGTTTGCTCTCTTAAATCCGTGTTTAAATTTTAAAGAATAATTGAGAGAGAGAGAGAGAGAGAGAGAGAGAGAGAGAGAGAGAGAGAGAGAGAAGACTCTCTCCCTTATACATCAGTGTAAAGTTAAATCATCAGCAAGTACGTTATCTGGCAGTAACGACAACTCTAAATCGCACAGGTAAACTACCGATTCGAGTTACGCCGCCTGATCATAGTACCCGATAGCTGGAGATGCAACAAATGAAAGAAACGTTAACGATTGTAAATCACGTGTATACGTGTAACAAATAAAAAAGCGTGTATAACATGTAACGATTGTAAAACAAATGTGTACGTGTTACTAATAAAAGAATGATGAATGATAAGTAAAAAAAAGAAAAAAAAACTTGTGGCACGTAATTGATTTTTGAAAAATAATGTGTGTACAAATTAAAGAATCGTGTGTAACAATGGAAATGTAAAACGCTGAAACGCATGCAATATGTAAATAAATGCAAGACACGCATGTAACGTGTAACAAATGCAAAAAGGGTGTGTATCATGTAACAAATACAAGACACGTGTAATTTGTAACAAATATTAAAACAGGCGTGTAGTGTAGAACACGGGCGTAACATGTAACAAATATTTAACACATGTGTAACGTTTAACAAATTTATAACACGCGTGTAACATGTAAGACACACGTGTAAAATGTGACATGAAAGACGCCAGTGCACCAAATATTAAACAGGTGTTTAATGTAGGACACGCGTATAACATGTAACACATGTTTAACAAGTGTGTAACGTATAACAAATTAACAAAACACGTGTAACGTGTAACAAATACAAGACACGTGTAATGTGTAACAAATATTCAACAGATGTGTAATGTAGGACACGCATGTGACAAATGTTTAACACGTGTGTAACGTAAAACAATTTTACGACACGCATGTAACGTGTAACATGTAAGACACGTGTGTAACGACACGGTAACAAATTTACGACACGCATGTTACGTGTAACATGTAAGACACGTGTGTAACGTGTAACAAATTAACGACACGCGTGTAACGTGAATCAAATTTACGACACGCATGTAACGTGTAACGTAAGACACGTGTGTAACGTGTAACAAATTTACGACACGTGAAACAAATTTACGACACGCATGAAACGTGTAACATGTAAGACACGTGTGTAACGACACAGTAACAAATCTACGACACGTGAAACAAAGTTATGATACGCATGTAACGTGTAACATGCAAGACACGTGTGTATCGTGCCACAAATTAACGACACGTGTGTAACGTGAAACAAATTTACGACACGCATGTAACGTGTAACATGTAAGACACGTGTGTAACGTGTAACAAATTAACGACACGTGTGTAACGTGTAACAAATTTACGACACGTGTGTACCGTTAAACAAATGTACGACACGCATATAACGTGTAACATGTAAGACACTTTTTAAACGTGTAACAAATTAACGACACGCGTGTAATGTGTAACATGTAAGACACGTGTGTACGTGTAACGTTTAAAAAATTTACGACATGCGTGTAACATGTAACATGAAAGACACACGTGTAGAGTGTAACAAATTTAAGGCGCGTGTGTAACATGAACTGACATATAGGACACTTGTGTAACGTGAAAACGTGTGAAGAAACGTGTATAGAGTGAATGCGTGTAACAAATGTTTAACGTACGTATAACATGTACATGTAAGACATGTAACAATTAACAATATAAGACATGTGACACGTAGAAATGTAAAACGCCTGTAAACTCATATATATATTGTCCATAGCTATAAATAAACATAATTACCAGTATTTATAATAATGAGAGGCATTTTTATTGATATAAATATAAAAATGACTAAAAATTTTACTTAAATACAGTATACAGTTTATATTAAAAAGTTAAAATCAGAACATACTGTGGTATATGAAAATAACCATAACAAGCAAAACAACTCAAACACGTCTGGTCAAAAGCATTGTCTATGTTCATCGTGTAAATTTTTGCTATGTAAAATAAATGTATTTCCGTCGGGGACTATTCCGTATACAAATTACAATTACCCAATGAAATTAAAATTGCCTAATTTGTTCCTTTCATTACAGTATCCCGTATTTATCATATTGTGTGCATGATAATTTTCTGTGTGATTGAAATAAAAATGCTGGACAAGTACATATAAATATATTTTTATTATTATTATTCATTATTATTATTATTGTTGTTGTTGTTGTTGTTTTTATTATTATTTTTATTATTATCGTCATACAACATCAACACGAGTCAGTATACAGTTTTTGGTTTTTGGTACCTTTCTGAGGCGCAAGTTATCGTAGGAATCTTCTGATGCACGTATACTTGTATTCAACTTCCGCCTAGAAACAATGTCAACATTTTATAATCATTTCCAAGCCTCAACATGTAAAGTGAAAACAAATTGAGTTTTAGCTGTTGTTACCACTACAGATCACCAATTCACTAATAAAACTACGTAAGTTATCCCCACAGATCATCATATAGTTCAAACTGGTATGAACGACTGATAAATTATCCACGGCAATCATTTGAATTGAAGACACTTGTTCTCTTTTTTTCAACTTTCAAGCATAATAATAATAATAATAATAATAATAATAATAATAATAAATCTTTATTTAAAGTCGAAAAATTTAAATAACAAATAACATAAGCTCTAAGGAGCTTTTGTTCTACTAAGGAATAAGCATTAGAATACGGGTTGTTTTAAATCATAATGCAGATATGTGTGATATTTAATGAGAAAGTAAATAATGAGATACAAGTGCAACTATTTTATTAAGCCTAGAATTCTGGCTTACTGGCATAATGTGAAAAAATCCAAATTTCCTCTGACCCTAACACATTTTATGCCTGACGGCTTTTTGAAGGGTCAGAACAATTTCTATATTAAAGACCGTGATTTTCCGATTTTCCAAATTCTATTGGAAGTTGTCTCATTTTGCTTCAGACTGTATAAAAATATTAGTAGAACTGTAGGAAAATTACTAACCTCAATCGACAGGTGAGTGATTTAACTTCCATAATAGTTTAATGTGAGACTTTCGTGAGGCAGAGAAGTCTTGTTTTGAAAATGGAAGATGATGTTGGCAAACACTAACACCGAAAAATCTAAAAAGAATCTCAAACCAGGGGCTATGAAAACTTTATTGACATATTGATTGAGCTTAGTAACTTTTTTACAGTACCACTAATATTTCAGTCTAAAGCAAAATGAGGCAGCGTCCCTGCTGACACCAGTTGTTATGGGAAAATGTAAATAAAATTAATAGAGAATAGAAATGAAATATATAGAAATTGTTTTGACCCTACACAAAGCTGTCATGCATAAAGTGTGTTAGTGTCGGGAAATTTTGACTAGTGAAAATGTTAATGGATGCGCAGACTCTCAATACATATATCCTTTATAATAAAGTTTATGTCTTTATTTTAGTTCTATATTCTATGATTCAAATGATTTAATTGTCCATTTCATGTAAAAACTGGATTAAAAATTGTCAAGAAGAGCAGTCCTTTTTATTATTAAATAGAAAGCCTTGTTAGCGAAATTCATAAAAAAGAAATCAATGTGGTTTTAAATGTCCATAATGTGGTGTCAGATTTTTTTAAATATCACTTCTATGTGCTGAAATAGAAAAGTCAAAAATAAAATCGAAAACAGATTTTTGCTTTTAAAAAGAATATATTGCTTTTAAAGATTAAAGTATAAAACAAAAATCCCTTAAAAAAATTTATTTCATCCAGATAAACACATTTAAAAAAATATTTAATTTGGCTGCAAATTGATTTTACGTGATAATTTTTTTTTATATTTCTAGTTGAAAACTACCTGGAAGTTCTAAAATTAAACAGCTTGAAAATCACCATGTCTTCCAATAAAAAACTTCCAAGGGACTATGTGGAGCGCAAGACGCATCCACTTATGGAAATTAAAAAAGAATGGAAAGTTCATGGTAGAGGACAGTACTATTATTTAGATTTAAAGATGAGCCAAATTAAAGAATTAGAGTATGATTTTGAATGGGGTAAAGAACAGTAAGTGTTTATAATTAATTAATACTGTTTTGGTTCTTTTAAATATTATCACAAGTTTTGACAGTATAAATTTGTACATCATAAACAAAGTAACTTTATCAGGCAATAAGTTGTGATATAAAGAACAGTAGCATTTACAGAAATGTCATAACAAAATTTGTTGATCATTTTATTTATTTATTTTTTTAACTTATCCAAATTTCAGATCACTTTGTTTTGTGACTTTTATTTATTTGTTTATATTTTCAACTGTAAAGATTGAAATAAAAGACAGGCTATGTTAAAATTGCAAAAAGGTATTCTATCATATAGAAAAAATAACACATACAGTCAGTTTATTTTTATCTTTATTCCAAAATGGTAAAACCCAACTTAAGTTGTAATGTCAGAAAAAATGTTTACATAAATAAGAAAGTCATCAAAAGTAGTCTAATTTAAGTAGGTTTAAATGTTGTCAGAAGTCAAGGTAATTGTAAATACATCTATGTATGTTTTCATTTTTTTCAGCACTGTGTCAAAATTTGCTTCAATTACTGAATCACCTGTGAGAATACTTAAGCTAGATTTATCACTGAATGAACTTTCACATTTAGAACATGAAGGGTTACTTCCCTTTGCATCAGGATTAAGACATCTAGATGCCTCATTAAATAAAATTGAAAAGTAAGTATTGTTAAAGTTAATATTATGCTTTTTGAATCATATAAAGCTGCTTAGATAAATACACAAAACATAACCCAAGATATAGGTAATGCCTGTCCCAAGTCAATGCCGTCTGGCCTGTCAGTTCTGATCCCTGTTCAGTATTGTAAATTGATTGAGATTTCAAGTCTCCCCCATTTAATGATACCAATACAATACATTGTTAACCTCCAGTATATCTACTGTTTCCTAATCAGATCCAGCTGGATGTACTTTTCAATATATATAATGTACATATAATTAAATATCTTGCTAAAATAGATATACATGTACATGTTCCAGTAAGCTTGATTAGGGATTGAATCAATAACCATTACTTGTGCAACTACTTGGACTAGTGTCTACAGTGACAAAAGTAAAGATATTAAACTTTAAAAATAGAGTATATTCAAAGAAACTGAATTAAATTAACTGAATTAAATTGAGAGGAGAGAGAGAGAGAGCGAGAGAGAGAGAGAGAGAGAGAGGAGAGAGAGAGAGAGATGGGATAATGGTGTTTTACACCCTGGTCAAGAATCTCTATAATTATATTGAGGTAGTCCATTCTGGGGTATTAGAGAAATCAGAGAGAGAGAGAGGAGAGAGAGAGAGAGGAGAGAGAGAGAGAGATGGATGGATTAATGGTGTTTTACCACCCTGGTCAAGAATCTTATACTTATATTGAGGTAGTCCATTCGGGGTATTAGAGAAATCAGAGAGAGAGAGGGAGAGAGAGAGAGAGAGAGGGAGAAGAGGAAGGAGAGAGAGAGAGAGGGGAAGAGGAAGGAGAGAGAGAGAGAGGGGAGAAGAGGAAGGAGAGAGAGAGAGAGGGGAGAAAAGGAAGGAGAGAGAGAGATATTATAGGTTAAGTGGTAGCATTCATTTTATTGTTGTGATTGAATTACTATAAATGATTTTTATGACTTTTGCTTTGCAGTTTTATTGGTATAGAAGTATTAAAGAATATATACTCCATAAACTTGTCACATAACTTTATAAAGAAGATAGAAGGTGTAGTTGCTAGTTCCACACTAACAGAATTAACCTTAGTATGAATGAACTAGAGGATATATCATATATGCCAAGTCTTATTAATCTGCAGATATTGAATATAAACAATAATAAGGTAATCTCTGTGTATATAAATAGTCCAAATTTCCTCTGATCCTAACACACTTTATGCCTGACAGCATTTTGTAGAACAATTTCTATATAAAAACACCCAGGATTTTCTGATACCAACCCGTGTCAGAAGGGGTGCTGCGTTATTTTGCTTCAGACTATAAGTATTAGTGGAATTGTAGAAAAATTACCAACTTGATCGACAGGTTAGTGATTTATCTTCCAGAATATTTGAATGTGAGAGTTTAGCAAGACCACAAAGTCTTGTTTTGAAAATGGAAGACAATGTTGGCAAACACCAAAACAGAAGAAACTGAACTGAATCTCAAACCAGCAGCAATGTTATATTTCAGTACTGAACTGAATCTCAAACCAGTAGCAATGTTATATTTCAGTTCTGAACTAAATCTCAAGCCAGCAGCAATGTTATATTTCAGTTCTGAACTGAATCTCAAACCAGCAGCAATGTTATATTTCAGTTCTGAACTGAATCTCAAACCAGCAGCAATGTTATATTTCAGTACTGAACTGAATCTCAAACCAGCAGCAATGTTATATTTCAGTACTGAACTGAATCTCAAACCAGCAGCAATGTTATATTTCAGTTCTGAACTGAATCTCAAACCAGCAGCAATGTTATATTTCAGTACTGAACTGAATCTCAAACCCGCAGCAATGTTATATATTTCAGTACTGAACTGAATCTCAAACCGGCAGCAATGTATATTTCAGTTCTGAACTGAATCTCAAACCAGCAGCAATGTTATATTTCAGTCCTGAACTGAATCTCAAACCAGCAGCAATGTTATATTTCAGTATTTTGTTAAAACTATCATTGACATATTTATTAAATTAGCCTGGTAACTTTTATAAAGTTCTACTTGTATTTTTAGTCTTAAGCAAAATGAGGCAGTGCACCTTTCGACACCAGTTGGTATCAGAAATTAGAAATTGTTCTGACCCCCACACAGCCATCAGGCATAAATGTGTTAGGAAATTTGGACTATGTGTATAAATATAGTTTTAAACTATATAAAACAATCCAAAAACTAATACATATACATGTATATTATAAAAAGTTTGCAATAATGTAATATGTTCAATAAACTGTTTTATTTAGTTCAAATAGTTTTATGTGTCTGTATTAGTTTTCATAATTTGTTGAGCCTGCTTTTTATATTTGTATTTTGAATATAAAGATTTTAACAACATTTCTGGCCTAGCATAATTGTTGTCTTTAGTTTAACACAAATTTCTGGCCTAGCATAATTGTTGTCTTTAGTTTAACACAAATATCTGGCCTAGCATAATTGTTGTCTTTAGTTTAACACAAATATCTGGCCTAGCATAATTGTTGTCTTTAGTTTAACACAAATTTCTGGCCTAGCATAATTGTTGTCTTTAGTTTAACACAAATATCTGGCCTAGCATAATTGTTGTCTTTAGTTTAACACAAATATCTGGCCTAGCATAATTGTTGTCTTTAGTTTAACACAAATATCTGGAATAGCATAATTGTTGTCTTTAGTTTAACACAAATTTCTGGCCTAGCATAATTGTTGTCTTTAGTTTAACACAAATATCTGGAAAAGCATAATTGTTGTCTTTAGTTTAACACAAATTTCTGGCCTAGCATAATTGTTGTCTTTAGTTTAACACAAATTTCTGGCCTAGCATAATTGTTGTCTTTAGTTTAACACAAATTTCTGGCCTAGCATAATGTTGTCTTTAGTTTAACACAAATTTCTGGCCTAGCAATTGTTGTCTTTAGTTTAATGCCTAGCATAATTGTTGTCTTTAGTTAACACAAATTTCTGGCCTAGCATAATTGGTTGTCTTTAGTTTAACACAAATTTACTGGCCTAGCATAATTGTTGTCTTTAGTTTGACACAAATTTCTGGCCTAGCATAATTGTTGTCTTTAGTTTAACACAAATTTCTGGCCTAGCATAATTGTTGTCTTTAGTTTAACACAAATTTCTGGCCTAGCATAATTGTTGTCTTTAGTTAACACAAATATCTGGCCTAGCATAATGGTTGTCTTTAGTTTAACACAAATATCTGGCCTAGCATAATTGTTGTCTTTAGTTTAACACAAATTTCTGGCCTAGCATAATTGTTGTCTTTAGTTTAACACAAATATCTGGCCTAGCATAATTGTTGTCTTTAGTTTAACCCAAATATCTGGCCTAGCATAATTGTTGTCTTTAGTTTAACACAAATTTCTGGCGTAGCATAATTGTTGTCTTTAGTTTAACACAAATTTCTGGCCTAGCATAATTGTTGTCTTTAGTTCAACACAAATTTCTGGCCTAGCATAATTGTTGTCTTTAGTTTAACACAAATATCTGGCCTAGCATAATTGTTGTTTTAGTTTAACACAAATTTCTGGCCTAGCATAATTGTTGTCTTTAGTTTAACACAAATTTCTGGCCTAGCATAATTGTTGTCTTTAGTTTAACACAAATTTCTGGCCTAGCATAATTGTTGTCTTTAGTTTAACACAAATTTCTGGCCTAGCATAATTGTTGTCTTTAGTTTGACACAAATTTCTGGCCTAGCATAATTGTTGTCTTTAGTTTGACACAAATTTCTGGCCTAGCATAATTGTGTCTTTAGTTTGACACAAATTTCTGGCCTAGCATAATTGTGTCTTTAGTTTAACACAAATTTCTGGACTAGCATAATTGTTAAAATAAATTCTTAGATGGCCTAAGTTTTACTTTTTATAAATATTATATCTGGAATAACCTATCTTGTTATATTTTGTTTACATTTTAGTTAAAAAACATTGAGGGAGTTACAGTCACTGCCAAGACTTCAGGAACTGTATTGCCAAAGAAATAAAATAGTAAGTACCTTGTAGGTTTTAGTTAATTTCAGGGGTATATTTGTTTCATTTGTTTATATGCCGTCTTTTGCTCTGGCTGTCTATTCTCTCAGTTTGTCTGTTTGTTTTTTCCGCTCGCCTCTACTTCGACCATATCTGTTCTTTATCTCTTAATAGTAAAAATTGTGATCACAGAGCACATGGTCACCATGATACCAAAAATAGCTTCTGAACTATGTGACTGATGTGGCTCCTTTTTTAAATAGTACCTGTGCTTAAAAACATGATGTTAACTCTCGCTCTCTCTAGGTGTGTATATGTGTAATAGAGAAAGTCCTGTGTTAAACAAATAAAAAAAAATTAAAAAAAAAAGATGATAGTTTATTGTTTAAGTGAGACTATTGATAGAAGTAGTAAGTCAAGTTAAAATATTTTGTAACTTTTTTCATTTATATCAAAAAGTTTTCTTTTTATTTTCAGAAAGATATATTACCTTTAACCAGTAGTCTTAGACTTCAAATATTAAATGCATCAAATAACAAGATAGCAGAGTTAGATACAGCTGTAGGTGTACTGTCTAATATTAAAAAGTTAGAAGTTATTTCATTTCATGTAAGTATTTCATTTCATGTAACTATGATCAGATCATTAAAGTTATATCTCTAGTACCAAAGTGAAAACTCAGTAAACTCTTGATTAAAGGATTTGGTGGGTGTGATTAATGGCATTTTATGCCCTCTAATCTGTCACTAATATCGAGGTGGTGAGGTTGCGGATAGTAGAGGAAAATGAAGCTTCAAAGAAAACAACAACCTTAGACAAACAAACTTGTAAACTTTCTCACACTATTATTATGATTTGCCCTGAGTGTGATTTAAACGTAGATGGTGATAGGTGTCGTGAAACGTATGCTAATGCTTTAGACCACTTAGTCACCAAGGTTCCTTTATTAAGCATATTGAGCATTCTATGTTGTTAATTAAATTTTATTTGTATAACTTTAGAATGCAAAAAGATGACAATGAAAACTATTTGAAACTTTTTTATGACTTAGTAAGCTTATCTATATTATTTGAGAAATAATGTTCTAATTAATCAAGTTGAGCTAATATACAATCACTGAATTAAAATGCAGCATTATAAAACTTTATATTATCTTTTCAACCTACGGTAGATTTACTTTTGAGAAGGAAAAACAAACTTGTTTTTTGGTTGCACATACACATAAAAAATCATTGTTATGCCATAGATTTTATAGCTTGTTCTTACCAGTTGGTTATGTGAAATTAACATTAAGATATCATAGCTCCTAAAGCTATGACACAGAAACCATACATGATTAAAGTTATTGGAGTAGATAGTAGGTACGGTGTATTTTTATACATAACAAATGTACTACTACATAATTATACAGATGTTTATTGTTGCAGGGAAATCCAATTGACAGAGATCCTTCATATCAGACAGAAATTCTTAGAAATACAAATGTGATGACTTTAGATAATGTAGCAGTCCGTCCGTTACCAAAACAGGAACCACCATCTGTAAGTACTTTGCTAACTGTACATCAGCCTTAAGTTATGAAACACTTCATGTTGGATTTTTTTGTCATTTTAACCCTCATCTCACATGAAATAAAACCAAAAGATGTTTTTTTCTTACTTTAAATAGTTTTACATGTACATAAATTTATAATTACATGGATATCAAATCTAGTTCAAGTTTCATTTTTGGTATCTTATGGATAGTTCAGCTAAGCATGGCCATATAAGCTAAATCAACAATTTTCCATTATCTTTATCAATCTAACAGCTGATCAGACAACACATTCTCACTTCACTGTCTTCATCAAACACTAGGGTTAGATAGACAACTTCGCCATTTTCCACTGTCTTTGTCGAACAGATATAGGTAAAATTAACTGTCATCATTAAAACAATTGATTAGGGCCGACTGTGCCTACTTCATCAACCAATTATTTGGTCTCAGACAGTTTACTCTGCTACTTCATCTATGAGAGGACAATATTCTGTTTAATTTAACATTATTGTTTAATATATTATTGCGTACATGATCTGTATTTTATACTGTAGTATGACTCTGGTGAAACTAGACACAAGAAGAATATTGAATCTCTGAAAGATGCAGCTAGACAAGCTTTTGAAGAAAGAATGAAAGAATCAAAATTTCAAATGGAAGAAAATGTTACATTTTTACAGAGAAGGATAGTGTAAGTTAATATGAATCTCTCTCTCTCTCTCTCTCTCTCTCTCTCTCTCTCTCTCAATGTGGGGTTTATGCAATCAAGTAGAAAGAAAAAATTTAGAATGCATATGTTCATCAGTGCCTATTAAAGTTACATTGGCTTGGAGCAACTTAGAAACTGCCGTTGAAATCCAATATACATCACAAGGTTAACCCCAGCATATCTCCCAGTATCAATTGATCTGGCAGATAAATAGATTAGAGCAAATGAAATTATCTGTCTTGGTCAAGAACATATTGTGGCTATAGCTCAAATTTGAATTTCCAATACACTGAGTTTTTTGTCGAGCCTGGCATTGCCATTAGGCGAGACTTAGGTGTTACTTTTCTGGTGTCGTCATCATTGTTGACGGCATGTCAAAATATGAAAATTTATGTTAAAGTAATGTATTTACAACTCATTCAAATGCTAACCAGGTGAGACATTTAAATCTGTGGAATTTTTTTTATTTGACCATGTATATATAATTATTAAACAAACAGTATGTTAGGTTCTAGTAATTATCAGTTATTTTTTTTTAACTTTTCATTAGATAGGGCTATTTTCTAATTCATTACTATTTGTCTTACAGAGAGTTACAGAATGAATACATAGATTATGAAGAAAAACTAAAAAATGATTTGAATGCATGTCTAAGGTATGGATAAGCTTATGAATTGATTATGAAGAAAATCTTAATATTGTATGCCTAAGATATATATAAACTTAATATTGCATGCCCAAGATATACATCTATATAAACTTAATATTGCATGCCCAAGATATACATCTATATAAACTTAATATTGCATGCCCAGGATATACATCTATATAAACTTAATATTGCATGCACAAGATATACATCTATATAAACTTAATATTGCATGCCCAAGATATACATCTATATAAACTCAATATTGCATGCCCAAGATATACATCTATATAAACTCAATATTGCATGCCCAAGATATACATCTATATAAACTCAATATTGCATGCCTAAGATATACATCTATATAAACTTAATATTGCATGCCCAAGATATACATCTATATAAACTCAATATTGCATGCCCAAGATATACATCTATATAAACTCAATATTGCATGCCCAAGATATACATCTATATAAACTTAATATTGCATGCCCAAGATATACATCTATATAAACTTAATATTGCATGCCCAAGATATACATCTATATAAACTTAATATTGCATGTCTAAGATAGATATAAAACCATGACCTTCGGAAAGTGAACTGACAAACTGTCACACTGGAAACTGTCCCGAGGCTACATTAATGAGAAAAAAATATTCAAGAGTATTTCATGCATTAGTTAAATATATATATTATGATGAAAAACTTCAAAATGAATTTAAATCAAATGTAGTTGATGAAATACCTATTAATGCATGTCAAAGTTGTTTGTGTACTGTGATAAAAATATCATATTTTGGTATGCCCAATTTATAAAAAGAGAATTTGTAATTATAAATTCATCCAGGTTAAACACATTTAACTAATACATCTAATAATGTTGCATGTTATTCTTTCATTTATGTAGCCTCAGGACAATCCCAGTGTGAGAAAGTTTGTCATTTAGCTTGCCAAAGGCTGTGGTTTTCTCCGGGCACTCTAGTTTCCTCCACCATCCCGGAACTGACCACCTCAAAATGGGTGAAAGAATCTTGACTGGGTGATAAAACACAATTACTCTTCTCCACTCTCATTTATGTAGCAACTATTTGAGATTTTACAAATTTATTTTATTCCCTTGCTACTTTTTACAAGCTCTGCTGTTATGTTTTAGTGCCCTTTAACTAAAGCACAGTTTAACTTTTAATTATATCTTTGGTTGATGTGCAGATAAGCTTTGCTATCTTATGTCAAGTTTTGTGTGCTAGCATATGTCAGCCTTAAGGAATGTTTTAGTTTTGACATGGTGAGAGTACTTTGATTCACTCACAGGGACTAATATTGTTGGTATATTATACTGTGGTGCTTTTTAAGTACCTTGTGGGTATTTACAGGAACTATAAGTATTGGTATAATATACTCTGATATTTTGTAGGTACCTTGACTCACTAACAGGAACAAAAAGTGTTGGTATAGATGGACAGGAGTTAGCTGACATAGTTGGTGGTAAAACAAGGGTAAGTTGTAGATTAGACACTAGAAATTATAACAATGAAGCAGACCTGTTCTGTAAATTCATGTATGGGATCAGTCTTCAGTCCCATTCTAAAAATGTATTTGGATTGTACTTACCTGAAATGTATGTAGAGGATCAGTCTTCAGTCCCATTCTGTTTGCATTGTACTTACCTGCAAATTAATATAGGTTATCATGCAAAGTCATGTTAGGGGTCAGTCTTCGGTCATTGCACTTTACATTCAAATTCATGAAAGTGATCAGTCTTTAGTTTCATTTTAAATTAATCAGATTTACCTATATTCATTTGATAAAAGTTGCAGCCTTTAATGATTTATTTGTAATAACTGGAGTAAAGCCAGTACATACTGATTCACTTTGGTATCTTTGTTGATGAAATGTCCAAAAAATGGAAACCATTGTCATGTTTTTGGAATTATGTTTTATTTAAGCAATAAGGCCAAGGCTTGGGGTCTTTTATTATGGGCATATTCAACAGCTGCAGTTCCCAGTATGTTATAGTCTGTGGAAAAAGTGAAACATAATGCAAAGAAAGATAAAAACAATCACGATAAAAATAAGAGAAACAGCTACAAAAAAGAGATGGGGACTTTGAATTAGCTCACAAAGAGTTCACACATATAAAGATATAGAAATTAAGAACAAAGCCAACAGAAGGAAGTGTCTTATATAAAAGACATATTTCATTCTGTTTGACTGCACTTTATAAAGGATATAAAATTAGTACATATACTTGACAAATTAACTCACAGCAGGTTGTAAAAATTCTTTGTAATTGAAATACGTGTAATTGTTTCGGAGATAGTTGCTTTTTCTATATATGTCATTTTGTCCTTGGTAATTATTTGGAGTTTTATCAGTATAAAAATTAAAAAATAGCTGTTATAATCAGTAAAGTAAGTAAGTTATATATCTTAATTCAGAAGACAGAAGATGAAACCGAGGATGCTAAGAAACGTACTAAGGTATAGATAATGTTGAGTTCCCTGGTTTGTTCCTTTATTCACTTTCAATGTTGTTTTCATTGTATGTTTGTTTGTTCACAGTTTCTGTTATTTCCTTTCACCGACATACTTAATACTTGGTCAAAATCATTATCATGTAAATTGATGCAGCACTATTAAAATTTTGTTCTGAAGATAGCATAGAATGATTTTTTTTAACACACACACCAGACACACACACACACAAACACACACACACACTTGTGCACACACACACTCACACACACTCACAAACACGTGCATGCAACTGTCAAAGTTGTACCATTATTGAATTTAAAAATGTTGATAATTGGAATGTTACAGATAGTTTTAGTTTTGAATCTCTGAAATTTTAAATCAAAATTTTCATTCTCATTTAAGGTTCTTGGCAGTCTCTAAAGCCAGTGATTTTGCTAAGGTTTTTAAAAACTACCTTCCACCTTTCAGATTGGGAAAATTTGGACCCTTTTTATGTCACATATTATGCTCAGAATTTTGATATTCATTGCAAAGATTTTATAATTGTGACAATTTCTAATATTTTTTGTCTGTCAGAACAGTTTTGGACAACTGGATTTAACTTAGACTATTTGATTGTATGTCACTGTTGCCTTTTTTGGGGAATTTTAGTTGTCAAATTAGGAAATTTTAATCTTATTTCTCAAGTTGAAACTATGTTTATTCGGTAGTAATTTAAGGCAAACAAAACCACTGAAAGCTAAAACAAAAATCAATATTATGTTTACAATTGACATAATAATACCAATCTAGTAATATGAAATTTTTCTTTTTTGTTGATTCCTACTTTTATTCCTTTAAAATATCTGAGTACAAATTGTGTTTACTAACAATATGAATGTTAAATACTATGACTATAATTCAAACCGAACTAGGCAAAATAGCTTCTATATGCAGAAAATTTCACAAAAACTGAAATTAAAAAAAATGCTTTAAATGATCATGAAATGCCAGATTTTAATTAGTCGTCATCAATTTAATAAAAACAAAAATGCTTTGTAAGTTTATTTCTTTTTAGCCTTTTCAAATAGCTCAACTGGCTTGTAAGTCTGTTTATGCTAGGAAATAAGGTTGTATATCTTTTATTGGTTTAAATTGATTGTAACTGTAATTTTATATATATATATATATATATATATATATATATATATATATATATATATATATATATATATATATATATATATATATATATATATATATATATATTTATATATATATTCATTTTTAATATATTTTGCATTTTAATTTGTAGGGTTAAATATTGATGTTGTATGTTTTCCTTTTATCTAAACACTGCAACACACAATTGTGGTGTTAGTTTAATCAAAAAAAACTTTATAGGTAGGATTAATGGAGTGTAAATTTATCAATACTTGTATTTCTTTTCTTTTGTAGAGAAGAGGAGATGATAGGAGAGACAGGCCAGACTATAGTCATATTAAAGATACAGATGAGGTTTGTAACTTTTAGCTCACCTGGCTGTAAGGCCACAAAGCCATGTCATAGATAATGATTCGTATTCTAATCAATAGCTCACTTGACAAATAGTCATGTAGTCATGTCATGGCACTGGGGCTTGTATTCAGTTATACCTGTTACAAAGAAAATACCATAAGAGGTAAAAACCCCTTACAAATAAGGAAAAGGAAGAAACAAAATCAATACCTATTTTTTCTAGCATTTTCCTAATAAATACTGGCAATTGTTTGATTGTAGCCACATGATATTTCAAAACTTTTTACTAGAATCACCTATGTTTCCTAAGAACCATAATTTAAAAAATTAATTTTTCCATCACAACTCAGACTTGAAGTTGCAGTGATTAGTCCTCTCATGTGAATAATCCACTTATTACTTTTTCTGGATGCATCTTTTTCAAAAAGAGAAAAAGAAAACTCCTGAGTATGCTAATGGCTTTAGCAACTTTTCTTTCAAAAACATTTGTTGGAGGTAAAATCTGCTGTGATGTTTGGATTTTTTTTTTAGAGTTCTAAGCCTTACTTTTAGTAAATTTCATGAAATTTCATTAAAAAATGTCACATACTTGCATGTTATTCCAAGTTATTTTAGGAATTCAATTTTATTTCAATTGCAATATGATCCTGTTCTTACACTGAAAATAGAAGAAATTTATTTTGTAAAATTATGATTATGGATTTATACACGTGCTCTAATAAAATTCACAGTTATTTCCCTTTGAATAACTTTATACATGTAATTGTTTTACACCTTAGTTCTGCTTGTTAATTATTTCATCTCTTTTTTATTTCTGAATATATATCAACAGATGCTACATTATCAGTTCCTATCTGACAAAATATATTCAGCTTCCTTTTGAACATTTTTTTAGCAAACCTGTTCAGCATTATAACAAGATAAATGGCAGTATCTGATAAAGAAGAAGTTTGATAATTCCAAAATTATATCGCCAGTAAAAACTTATTTATTGATCTCAATGAATTGTGCTGGTATCTGTGTAAATTTTAAAATCAAACAGCTAAGTACTTGTAAGTAAAAATAAGTAAAATTGAGTCCTGTGAAAGTTATTGAGAGTTTCAGTGTAACTGTTGAGTGTTTTTTTTTAATTTTTGTTATAGATGTAAAATACTTAATTTGAAAATGTGTAATGATTTTTTTTTTTCAGATTTTACGTTTTGTTCAGAAAGAGTTGACAAGAAGAACCCCAGAACCAGGTGATGATGACTGAGTGCTGTAGGAGGAGGATATCATTTTTGTCATACTAACAAAATATTTTAATACAGGGATGTATTAATAAAACTGACAATCATAATCGCTTCTTATTTGCTTGACTGTCATCTTTAAGCCATATTGAAGGAGCACACAATTAGCAGTTATCTTTCTGACATAATCAGCAGTTGTCTTTCTTATCTAATTAGCAGTTATATTTCTGACGTAATTAGCAGTTATCTCAGCCTGATTACATATGATGGACCTCTGTGTTATACTACAAGTGATGCATGATTGTTCATATTGTTATATATAGGAAATTATCCCTTATATTTATTTTTCATTGAGTTCCATTATTGGTGACATTTGTTACTTTTAACATCATTTTTACATAAAGACATAGTAGTGTGTCAACCAACAGTACCAGTGATACTGTTTCACTGTAAAGGTCATTGGTTATGTGTCAACCAACAGTACCAGTGATACTGTTTCACTGTAAAGGTCATTGGTTATGTGTCAACCAACAGTACCAGTGATACTGTTTCATTGTAAAGGTAATTGGTTATGTGTCAATCAACAGTACCAGTGATACTGTTTCATTGTAAAGGTCATTGGGTATGTGTCAATCAACAGTACCAGTGATACTGTTTCATTGTAAAGGTAATTGGTTATGTGTCAATCAACAGTACCAGTGATACTGTTTCATTGTAAAGGTCATTGGGTATGTGTCAACCAACAGTACCAGTGATACTGTTTCATTGTAAAGGTAATTGGTTATGTGTCAATCAACAGTACCAGTGATACTGTTTCATTGTAAAGGTCATTTGGTATGTGTCAACATTACCAGTGATACTGTTTCACTGTAAAGGTCATTGGTTATGTGTCAACCAACAGTACCAGTGATACTGTTTCACTGTAAAGGTCATTGGGTATGTGTCAATCAACAGTACCAGTGATACTGTTTCATTGTAAAGATCATTTGGTATGTGTCAACATTACCAGTGATACTGTTTCACTGTAAAGGTCATTTGGTATGTTTCAACCAACAGTACCTGTGATACTGTTTCACTGTAAAGGTCATTGGTTATGTGTCAACAGAACCAGTGATACTGTTTCACTGTAAAAGTCATTGGTTATGTATCAATCAACATAACCAGTGATACTGTTTCATTGTAAAGGTCATTGGTTATGTAACAACATTACCAGTGATACTGTTTTATTGTAAAGGTCATTGGTTATGTGTCAGCAGTACCAGTGATACTGTTTCACTGTAAAAGTCATTGGGTATGTGTCAACAAATAACACTTATCATACTTTATTATTGTTTAAGCAACAATATGGTACATGTCATATTATATCTTTGAAAAAGATATTTTCTATTACTGACAAGGAGATAATAGTTATCTCTGCATTTCTAGAGAACACCCCAGCTTGTTTTTTTTTAAAAAAAAAAAAAAGGAAAATTAATAAAAAAAAAAAAAAAAAAAAATAAAAAAATCGAGAAAAAGCAACAACATCACAATGATTGACATAGCAGGTCAACAGAAATAGACATGTAATGGAGAATGATTTTACAAGAGAGGTCAAGTTTAAGTTTTTTGTAAATATCTATCAATTAATAATGTTTGTGGGTGTAATCTTGGGCTTCTGAAAACCACTTTGGGATGTGGGGAATTATAATGTCTAATAGTCTTATTTTATGGGCAACAAACTTTAAGTCATAGTGTTTGGTCAATATCATTGTAACCAAAGAAAGGTAGAGACAAGCTTTTATAATAATTTTTCATTTTAATTTTATGCACTTGTCTTTATTAGACCTTGGCTTTTAATTTAATCCTTGTTTGGTATAAAGAAGTTAAGGTGTGGCACCAAGTTTGAAACTAAAAAAATAGAAAAGAAGTATAAATATACACTGAAAAGGTCCAGAGCTGTCATATTTCACAAATGTTTTTCATCAGTAATGAAACTTTTTAAGACAGAAGTAGGATTAGTTAAGACTGCATACTTAGATTTTTGGATAATTCAGAAGAATGGTTGATTGCTATAAATTAATGATGTAGTATGGATGGAAAATTTCAAGTGTTAAATTGATTTGTGTTGGATACCTGAGAAGTATGAATGAAGGATTTCTTTTGGATAAAAGTAAAGTATGCAAAAATGATTTCTATTTGATAATTATGTCAAATTTTACTTGATAGTTGTGTAGAATGAAAGAATGATTTCTATTGGATAATAAAGTGTGATTGATTTCAGTTGGATACTTGTGTATGTGATTTTTATTGGATGATTGTGTATGCGTTGTTAGAATGATTTATAAATACTGAATAATTGAGCAGGTCTATTGATTTTTAATGGGTAATTTGGTATGGGATAAAGGTGTAGTATAAATGATGATTTGATTGATTTCTTTTGGATAATGATGAAGTAAGTTTGAGTGATTTCTGTAGTATACATGCAGTTGATTTTTCTAAGTGACTTTTTTATTTGTTGATATAATTCATAACATGTAAATATAAACATTAACAGTGCCATATATATCCAGATTGTAACTTTATATTAGGAGAAATTTAATGTAAATTCCAATTTGGAATAAAGAAATTTATTTCAAAGTGAAAAAAGTACTTAACAAAAGCCAATGCAGCCAAGAACAAATTATACTAAATCGGTTAAGTAAGGGAAAAAACATATATAGACTCCACAGATAACTTTCTGTTTTGGAAATAATGACTAAATGGTTTACTGGTGTGCTTATGCACATTACTATCTCATCTGTTTCAGTTCAATGATTCCTAACTAAATATGCACATTGGTTTGAAAAAAAATTAAGTCATTGTAACAAAAAATGAATAAAAAAAATAAAAAAAAATAAAAAAAAAAACAAAGCAAAACGAAACAAGCATGATATGTACATTATTCATAGATAAAATTGTTTATGATTACATTTTAGACAATAAAAAAGGATAGATTTACTCTCAACTTTAGTCAACTTTAAACATGTGATGGAAAAAGTAATTTGTTAAAAATTCCAAACTAGTAATAAGGAAAATTTTGTTGTTGAAATATGAAAGGGATTGGTGCAGAGAAAAATTATACAGGATATGCAAATATGTGGAATCTAATGTACAAGTTTTTCTTGGGAATTTTGTCTTTTTATTGTTTCACATTGTTTATTTAAATGATAATGCTAGCCTCTTGTGATATTTTAGCAATTTTTGACTCTGTATAACTCTATGTATGTTTGTTACAATGAACAGTTTTCTCATTTTTATGTTAACTATATTTATTATATCATTTCTCAGTTATGTTCATTGTTTGGTTAATCTCACTTCACAAGAAACAGCTGTTTTTATTTTAGTAGTAAGTCTGTTGGCCTCTTGAAATCTTCGTCATTTTACATTTATTTAATATATATTTATACAACATATTTTCAACAATAAAATTCCCAGTATTTTACTAGTATTTTGTTTTACCTTGCTTAATAATAAGCCATTGATTTCAGCAAGATTATTTTAAATGAAGTATTTGTAATAATAATAATCCTGTGATTTCATTGGTGGAAAAGTTAAATTTATTTCTCATTGAACCGGATGTAAAATGTTTATAAGGTCAAAAGGAAAAATATTTGCCGCGTCACATGTGAGTGCTGCAATAAACGTTTCATTACATATCAATTGTTTATATCCTTGAAGTTAAAATAATTATTTGATATGTCAAAGAGATATAAAAGAAGGTGAAAGCAGTTTTAGCCAAAAACTTGATTTTAAGTGTCGTATAAGAAATAAAGATCGATTGACAGTATTTTTTGTTTCATTATACCAGTGCCCGTTTAAAGTCTGAAGTATTGTAGATTGTTATTAATATAAATCGATCACTGGTTTTTGCCAATTATTGTTGTTTGTTTTTTTTGTAACAAAGTTACGTTTTTCAGCGTTTTTCAGCTACGAATTTCTTGCCTCTCAGATCGAAAATTTAATATTCAGCGTCAAGTATGAATTTCGAGAATAAAGCATAATTGTACATTTGGCAAAGTTCAGATTAGTGTGGCCTCGGTGACCGAATAGTCTTGAGTGTGCGCCTGCGTATAGCAGTGCATCCTACCACCTAGGTCTGAATCCTGCTCGGGAAAATTTAAGTGTCAGAAAGTTTGTGAGTTCGCCCGAAGAAGGTCGATAGTTTTCTCCGGACATTCCGGTTTCTTAACCATACAAGAACTGACCGCCTTGATATTAATGAGGAAGTCTTGAATGGGGCGTAAAATTCCAATAGTCCACTCCTTCACTTTAATCAATGTTAACTATAGAAAAAACTAATTAGAATTTCATATAGATACACTGTCAGACAGTTTTAAAATACGTCATTTTGTGTACAGAAACTACGTATACTATACATTTGTACATTATTAGAGGGTAGAATGTTTACATTACCAAATCAATTCTAATCAATATAAGGAACTATTTCAGCGATATATCAGAAGGTGTTAAACTTGGCAATTGAATCAGTTTTAAACATATAGCGACAAAAAATTGAAAAATTCCCGATACAGTCCCAGAATGAGTACAACAATTGTCATTTCAGAAGTACTTAACCGACAAACTGTACGTCAGAATTACATAACATTTAAAACAACAGTTCAATGGTCTAGTTAAACTTCCTCAAGATTTTAGATAAACAATGTCTTATTTCATATTTAAAAACCATTGATTAAAACAGACATTATCTTGATTATCCTTGTAGCGACAAGAGCACAAAAACTTACTAGGTATGTGAAACTGAAACGACTTTTCTTTGTTAAAAATGTGTGAGTTATGTAAAACTGAAACTAGCGATTGATATGTTTAAAGTGCGTATGTTGAGTGAAAATGAAACAAGCGATTGATTTGTTTTAAAATATGTAGCTGTCAAGTAATAAAAGTCGGAACATTTCTTTGAAATCACATGGCCCCTTCCTACAACGTAAACTCTGTACCTTACAGTTAATGGCAAAACAAAGAATTTGATGCTTTTGCAGACTGTATTTATGTCAGATTTTAAACAATGATATATAACTTTTATTCGGGAAATTTTATAGCTTGGTTTATTTTCAATGAAATTTGCGAGAGTACCAAGACGCGAAAATAAAAATTTCGTGACTATTTTATTTGGATATATTTCACCCACACTTGCACTGACCATAATCCTAAGACACGAAAATAAAAGATCACGGATTTCTTCCATATCTGCTCATGTGAGATAGGGTTTTCCCCTATGTGAGAAATATTTATCTTACAATTAAAACGTATTTTTTTTTTTATTAAATTTCAATTTTTCTGACTCGTATCAGGGTGCCTGATATTTTCCGTATCATCCATATGCGCGATACAATAATGGCGCAAATAATCACGCACATGTCAGTTGGAACTGCTTTCAATTCGGAGATTCCGTGACGTCATCAGAATGGAAAATAGGTCTATGAATTTTGAGATTTTGTGTATAAATACTTCATTTTAATTAATGGATTTTGTTTGTTTTCTATAAAATAATAAATTGTAAGATAAAAATATCATTAGTATGTTATTAGGTACAATTTTGTGTATCAGTTGCTCGTTGTAGTTTCCATCGTGCCATCACTCCTCGTCGCTATCGCGACTCGGAGTGATATCGCGATGGAAACTACAACTTGCATCTGATACACAAAATTGTACATCCATAAGATACTAATAATATGTATGTATCTCACATGGGCTTGACGTCACAGTTACGTGACAATCACATGATGTCATCCTTTGAGTAAATGACGTCATATCGCGGGAAAATGACAGCCGGACCTCTAAAATTTAGAAATTTCAAATGCGTTTCAAATGTTTATACTCAGATTTTATAATAAATAACTTTTTCTTCAAGTTTTTACATTTGGTATAAACCCAAATTAAGTATAGTCTATCCGATGGTCGTATTTATATTTATATAGAATGTTGAATAACAGAGTTAGATTTTTCAAACATGGCGCCCATGGATATGTAAATCATATTTGAAGCAAAAAATTGACATTAAAATGGAAGAAAAAGAATCCATTATGAGTTTATCCATGTAGGATAGGGAAATCTCATCCTCGAGGTTGAATATTTATGTCAGAGACTCGGGAAGCCTCGTCTCTGACTGAAATATTCAACCCCTCGGTTGAGATTTCCCTATCCTACATGGATACTCATAATGGATTCTTATATTCTCACATAGGGGAAAACCCTATCTCACATGAGCAGATATGGAAGAAATGTGTTTCTTGCACCCCAGGTAGAAATTTCCATATAAAGAGTGGTGCTAGATATTTCCATCTTGCACCCCCTGTACAAGATAGTTTACACGCTCTTTTTCCCGCGAAGATTTATCAATGAAATCGGAGGTGTATCGATACTTTGAGAACCTTTTTAAACCCAAGAATCTGGCATACCTTTGCATAAAAAAATAAATGGAACAGGTTATACTACAGTTTCAATTTAAAATATAATTTTAAAAACTTTTTTTACAATAATTTCATATGACGTAATTTTTATATGACGTAATGTTAATATGAATTATGACGTCATGCTTTTTCCTGTCTTTTGTATTCACACGCCACTTCCATCATATGTTGAATTTTGATTTTTAAAAAAACTTGTATATTTTGTGGTGCAAGAAATAGAATCAATCACTACTTATGGTGTCAGATAGGGAAATCTCAACCCTCGTTCTAATATATCTGGCCCAGAACTCGGCAAGCCTCGATCTGGACCAGATTATATTAGAACTCTGGTTGAGATTTCCCTATCTGGCACCACAAGTAGTGATAGATTCTTTTAATCTCACATGGGCTTGACGTCACAGTTATGTGACAATCACATGATGTTATCCTTTGAGTAAATGACGTCATCTTGCGGGAAAATGACAGCCGGACCTCCAAAATTTAGAAATTTTAAATGTGTTTCAAATGTTAATACTCAGATTTTATAATAAATAACTTTTTCTTCAAGTTTATACATTTGGTATAAACCAAAATTAAGTATAGTCTATCCGATGGTCGTATTTATTTTTATATAGAATGTTGAATAACAGAGTTAGATTTTTCAAACATGGCGCCCATGGATATGTAAATCATATTTGAAGCCAAAAATTGACATTAAAATGGAAGAAAAAGAATCCATTATGAGTTTATCCATGTAGGTTAGGGAAATCTCAACCGAGGGGTTGAATATTTATGTCAGAGACTCGGCAAGCCTCGTCTCTGACTGAAATATTCAACCCCTCGGTTGAGATTTCCCTATCCTACATGGATACTCATAATGGATTCTTATAATCTTGAAATGATTACACTCGCAAAAATAAACTGAATTTCCCTAAATTACAGAAATACGATTTTCCTTTCATATTTAAAATATCTTTCAATTGTAAAAACACTGTCAGAGATTCCAAGTAAAAATACTATTTCCATTTCCACGTTCTGACTTACTGTTGTTGTGAGCTCTCTGAGTAAAATAATACAGTAAAAATACCTACTTGACGGCTCAGTGATAAAGCATCCGCCTTAAACGCTGTCCCCGCCGGGTCATACATTAGATTAAAATTTGCCTGGAGCTCGGCATTAGAGGGGTGTCGAGTATCGACTACTTCAACCGGAGCTAGAATAATGTGACTGGGACAGACTGTTTGTTTGCCTGCGGAATACTGACTCGTTGAGATAGCGTCCTAATAAAAAGTCACCCCGTGTGAGCGCTAGTACAAGACAGACCATAATAGTCACTTACACAACTAGCGCATAAACGAATTGTTCTTAGGGTTATCCTAAGAGATTAATAACCCTGCTCTCGTCGACAATAGCTGAAAAATGCTGATGCGACGTTAAACATCATAACAACTTATAATCAACCAATCGTTAAAGAGTGACAAACAACAACTTTGTAACACATAATTAGTTTATTAGCATTAAACATAAAATCACGTTTAAATAGCTTTATACATTAACAAATAACATTATTCACAGAATACAACAACCTTAAATTTTAAATATATATAATTGGTAAATAATGTATAAATATGACTAAAATGTTCAAGTACTCTGTAATAAAAAAAGTGTCGTTAAATGCTTATAAACTATTGTTTTCTTGCCTTGTAGTCTATGTAAAGTTAGCACCATTATGTAATTATGTTAATATACATATGTAGCGATGTTCGTGCTCCTTGACCAATCATGATGTTTATATACACTAATATGAAGCGATCACCATGTCCCTTGACCAATCATGATGTTTATATACACATATGTAGTGATGTCCGTGTTTCTTGACCAATCATGATTTTTATATACACATAATTATGAAGCAATGTTCGTTTTCTTGACTAATAATAATGTTTGCACACGCTAACGTGCAAGCATCCGTCTTATGTTTTACAAATGGATGTAACGATGTCCGTGTTCTCTGGTCAATCATACGAATGAAACTTTTATATGCACAAACGTGGCAACGTTCCTAACACACAGATATAACGACGTCTGTAACGGGTTCTTGACCAATCAAAAGTTTGCCTTAAAACGTTGATATACACAAACATGCCAGGTTCGTATCATTATGGTTATATGCTCACATGTAATGACATCAATGTCCCATAATCATTAAAAAGTTTTCATTATGATGTTAATATGCACAACACGCGATTTTAATCCCGTAGCATTATCTTTGTATACATAAACGTAACGGTGACAAGATCAGTTCGTCCGATGTCCGTGTTTCAATGTCGTACATTTCAATGTTCCAACAAAACACAATGAACTCTATGTTTTAATATCGGCTTAGGATGAGAATTTGAAGTTTGGTCTATGTGTTCTTGACAATTTTGAATAATTTCTTCAGCAACAGGTTTTGAATCGCAGATGTCTGGCCAATGTACGTGTAAATGTTTATGTTCAATATCCTGTACATCATTATAATGTTCATAGTGTGTATCATGACTTTTATATTCTGCATTTGACGATATCGAACACTTTTTCTTGCATTTTTCACATGGCCCAACAGCAAACATGGAGTATTTGTTATGTTCACAGTTTGTTATCATTTTTACGTTGTTTATTTTGTTGCTAAAACAATTATAAAAAATAAAATTTCAACAGTTGTATATATATATCAATATTTTAAACTCGTCTTTTGGTAAATTAAAGTTTAAAACTCACAAGAATGAACAGCACAATGTTACCACGACAAAATGTCTAAAACGTCTGGTATTTATCCTCCCTTATAAAGTTTTGTTGAAATGTTGAAATTTTTATCCAAATTTCAAATATATATTTTTTAATATTTGAAATATTGGTTGCGTATTGAATCAGCTAGACTATTCAAATAACTTTTAAAATACAAACGTTTCTGTTTAAATACTGCCAATAAGTTGTTTACGAGTAACGTAAATCAATTATCTGACCTTTATGTCAATCCTTATCTAATACTATGTAAGAACTAAAATAAGGGTCATAGTACACATGCAATTCATGCTTGAAATAGTCATAAATTATAAGGTTACAAACACATAAATTAATATTCATAATTAGACGTTTGATAATATGTGAGTTAAGGGGAAATGTTTAGTATACTTTCGGTTTACAATATAGGTGCGTTATCGGATGCGCTGATTGGACTCCCTAAGAAATAATGAAACAATGAAGAACTTCTAAAGAATTATATAGAAGAAATATAAATAATTTAAACACACACACACACACACACACACACACACACACACACACAGTCTTTATTGTCAATCTAAGTATCTGCGAGTCTTGAAATTTTGATCAATTGTGAAAAACCAAACTCCAAAGATGTTGTACATGCAGGCTAATTGCTGAGCAAAATAAGTTTTACTGTTATAATCTCTGTTTTACCCCTTTGTAAAGGTTCTGTTCATTGCGGTATAATAAAAAATATTTCACATAAAGGCAGACAATGAAAAAGTAAAGATATCTTCCCAATTTATCACGAAAATTACTTTACGATTTTAGCTATAGAATGTAAAATTCTGAAACAATAGACAGCGACATTACTTTTTCTGATATTTATTTTATAGTTAACACAGTGTGGATGAGCTTGTTCCCGTTTCGGGAACTTTATACATAGAAGCAAGCGCCTTACAAATAAAATGTTGACTCTGGAATATTGCAAGCCTAAGCATTTAGGTGGCTTTAAAAGTTTTTTGACCATCATCATAGTATTATTAATTGAATGATGTTGCTATATCCAAATTTAACCTTTATATATTTGACGTCACACAGCTCCACGTTCCTTTTAATCTCATTTTGATTTTTCACGTAGCCGGTGTGGCTAGTCAGGCAGGAAGTACCTTTCCTCACTTCTCTTGTAAAAGCCCACGTGTTTTACGTAATTTGCCAGAGAACATAGTATAGGATTGTCTTAAACGTGAACCAGTATATTTATTTGTGTTAGATATTAATAAAAAAAGTCACTGCCCTACTGATCACAACCCTTAAGCCACGAATGATTGATAATAATCTTTTGTCGGATGCAATCTCATTTCTTAACAGAAGTTTAAAAGCTTTAACGCTTAAGGAAAATTTTGTACATGTCACAAACTTATCTTTTTGATATTGGTGTTATCGATTAACTATACATTTATTTTTCATGATAACAAAAATCAATTGATATCCAACAAAACAACCACACCAATATTTTTCCGCATCTATATTACACAATCTTATACAAAACAACTACACCAATATTTATTTTCAATCCCTTAAGATACATAATTTAATACAAAGTAACCACAAAAGTATTTAGTTGTCAAAATTGAATATAACATATTACATACTGCATGTACATAATTACAACAAGAATAATTATTTGTTAATTTTTCTATAAAACATAATTATATCCCAACCAGCAACACCAATATTTATTTGTACATTCCTTATATAGCATAATTAAAAACAAAGAAATCGGTATATATAACACAACACACCAATATTTCTTTTCCAATACTAGAAGTATCATAATTATATACGAAAAAACAAATACAAGTATTTGTTAACCCTGTATTATACAACATAATCATATATAAAATAACAGGACGAAAATTTTTTGTCAGTACTGTATACTAATATTTAATTTTTTTTGTCAAACTATATATAAAATCTAAATATAAAATTATTTCAGTACAAAATATTCACGTCATTATTTATTTGTCATACTGTATAAAAGATGATGGTATACCAAACCCCCTCCCCGCGAATTTTTATCTTGTTTAGCTGAATAAAACAGTCATATGCAAACTATCCACATACATATTTGTTTGTCAAACGAATATAAAATAAGTATATAAAATCACAAAATCAATTTTTATTAGTCCATACTGTATATCACATAACTATACTCAATAATTTTATTTAGTATGGTTGTAAAACAATCTGGTATATATATATATATATATATATATATATAGAGAGAGAGAGAGAGAGAGAGAGAGAGAGAGAGAGAGAGATTCAACTACGGAATCTTTATGCAACGAAGCAAGATGCTTACAAATGAAGAATTGTTGACTTATGGATATCGCTGTATCCAAAATTATCCGACGTTCCAAAGTTATATTTTCTTAAATTCCTAAACTTGAATTAAACGTGGCAGTGTTGCTGGCTAGACGGAGCATTCAGCTTAACTTAACTAGTGGAAGGTCACTTTTAAATTAATTTGCCAGTTTTTAAAGTTTTTACATTACTGATTTGAACATGGACATAAATGATTTTGTCTGATATATATATATATATATATATATATATATATATATATATATATATATATATATATATCTATATATATATATATGTCGCAAAAAAAAAAAAAAAAAAAAAAAAAAAAAAAAAAAAAAAAAAAAAAAAAAAAAAAACTTTTGTTTGGACAAGTTTAAAAACAAACTTCTAATATAATTTATAAAATAATCCTATATTAAACAAGTTCGTTTAAATTTTGTTTTTTTATCATAAAAATGTCTAATTTCACGACTATATCTTTATGTTTTAATCTATGACGTAAATGTTAAAAACAAAACTGATAACCAAGTTAGATTTGAAATTGAAAGTTAAACAGAATGTCACAAGCAACAGACACAGTGCATGTAATACGTGATAAAAATCCACAATATTAAAAATTTGCACGTGTGCTGCATAATCTGCAGATATTTGAAAGTCAGATACACTATCAAACAAGTGAAACCTACACAAAGGATAATGGGCTTATGGAGGTGTCGGTCCTTCTATCCGCCTTTTTCACGACGAGCGAATCCCTTACACTCGTTTTAGTACCTTTTAAGTGTTCGGGTACCAAAATGACGCGCTTAGTTTACAACCAGGGAACAAGATAACTCGATTAATATGGATTGAATGATGTAACCCTCTCCGTTTAATATTCAATCAGTAATCCCTATAAGCTGATTAAATTAGTTTGATTAATTTTTTGGCCTTAACAATCCTGCTAATTTTACAACCTGTGGTTCCAACACGCCAGACAAAGTACTTTAAAGTGTGTTGAAACTTGAACCATCCCCGCTTATTTTATAAGTTGTCCCCATACCAAACTCTGGTTAAAGTATTTTTTTTGAAAAAAATATTGGACCTTAACCATCCCGCTTTTTTTGAAACAGTAGGTCTCTCTATAAGAACCTTTAAAGTTTTTGGGGAATTAAACCATTCCACTTATGTAATTAGTGGTCCCTACACAAATAAAGAATGACCCAAAATTTTATTGTAATAAAATGGTAAAGTGAAGTTGTGCATATCTTTAAAAGAAAGTTTTGCTTATCATCCTATATGTTTGTTGTTAGAGTCAAAACGTTTTTTTGTACAACACACATAATCTTACGATTTTATAATCATAAAAAACTATATAAGTGTAAACTATTAACATGCCAGGGGAAATGAAACTAAGGTTTGTTCCCTCATGTAAAGCATTCCTTAGCTGGATTTGGATTTATATGATTTTGAAACTTTAGATTAATTAATTTTCAACTCTTTTTTATCCATCAAACTAGTGTCCCTTATAGCTAGTGTCACTGATGAGGAATGATTTTACGTAATTTGCACATATAGCACATAAAGATTTATCAAGTATTTGTGTTTTATCCCTTTAAAGTTTTAATATCCATTATAACTGTACTGTATACTATGGTACAGTTTAAATATCTCTTTATAACCTATATTTACTGAAATGGTATCAGATATTGTTAATATTTTGTTTTGAATTGTAACAGGATAATTCCTCCTGATAGTGTCTTGCTGACCCTTATTTACTATCCGAAGCATTCACTATTTACATCGTTACATCTTTACTCATTTCCATAAGCGATATACGATACATTTTGAATACGAAATACAAAGGTTTTGTTTAGTTCCCCTCTTGGTAAGTTGGTATCACATGTAAGGTTCTATTTATATAATTTAAAATTCTTTGCAACATGCGAAACTATTTTTAAGACAGTCTTTTCACTAATTTAGCAATTTCCAGTTGGCCTGAAAGCAAATCGTTACTGATCGGCTGGCTGCAGAGTATTACTTTAAATAACGGTTCTTATAATGCAATGACAGAAAATATGTCATTCTGCGCAAAATATGAATGTGCTTTTTACTGTTCGTGTAAACATCGGTAATATTTAAGATTCAAGTTTCAGTTGTTTCAATACAATTTACACACTCTTTGTTTAATAATTACTATTATTAGTATATTCACTGCAGATATGATCAAACAACATATTAAAAAAACATGTTTACCAATTAACTTTAATTGTTTTAATTAGACCCGTTGATATAGATAATGTCGGTTGTGTTTTATCAAAATCAAATATCTGAAACAAAATGTCATACCAAAGACTGTCTATGTTATACAATTTTACAGACAAACAATACAAAAGGTAGACGACCTTCAGAATGTAGAGTACTTAAGACTTATATTACTAATTATAGCATTACTAAGTTATTTTTAATAAATAGTAATAAACATATCAGAGATAATAATCATGTTTTGGTATTATGTTACTTAAACAGGCACAAATAACTTGTTATTATAAAGGATTATGTTTTGTTTTTGTTCAATGCAAAATTCAAAAGAAATGACAAAAGGAAAGAAATTTTCATACACGTTAAATCATACTCATTCGGTTTCCTGTGTCAACGTTCTCTGACGGTTAAAGACCAAATTACGTCTTTGTTGTTTTTTTTCCTTTGTAGAATGTTAAACTCAAAAGTAATGAAAATTAAAAAAAATTAACATACATAGAGAAAATGATAATCATTAGGTCCTTTGTTGATGTTCATTTGCGGTTGATAGAAAAATTACGTGAATTTTTTTGTTAAATGCAAAAGTAAAAACAAAAGACATGACAAAAAATCCGGATTTCTCCGTAGACGTTCATTGGCTTTTAAAAGAAACCAACTACATGATTGTGTTTTGTCTTTGTTTAATTCAAAACTAATGATAAAAGGAAAAAAGTTAATTTATTTCAATGTGTGTCTTGATGCTCATTGTGGTTTAAAAATTACGTAGTGTGTCATGTGCAGAATTTTGAATTTTTACGGCATCAAACACCCTTCAACTACTTATATAACGAAACTGAAGATTTTATAGGCTGATAAACTCAAAAGGCAAGAGGGTTTCTATATTCTAACCATTGCAAGAAAATTCGAACTTGTTAATAAGATTTACATGTAGAATTAAATCTTAGATGGCACACACATTTTCCTGGTCAATCAAATATTTATCTGTACCTTTTTAATTCAAAATATAATATATTGCTTTAAAATATAAAAAAAAATTAAAATGTTGGTAAAATAACGTATAATTATTCTTTTTTCAATGTAAAAGATAATCAGCCAACACTAGGTTAATTATTAGTAAGGATTTCAATTATGTTGACTTTGCTAGACAAATGTCTCTTACCCTTCCGAAGCACTCGGCCTCATTTCCTTTATGGAAGTTACGTGTGTAACTAAATTAGTCAGTTTTCAAAGTTTTTTACCTTTTTTTTTTTTTTTTGGGGGGGGGGGGTGGGGGGGGGGTGATTTAGACATGCAATGGTATTTTTGTGTTTTATTTTGAATGAAATGCACCTAGAGATAAAACGTTTGTATCTTATAAGGCAATTACAATAACATCACTAGTATTTTTGATCATGTGGTGCCTGAGTTCGTGCAAGTATTCCTTATATGTTGTTTTGGTAGAGCGCACTCGTGGCAACCGTGCGAATATTAGTGCACTTGCCCGCAAAGTCAAAGATAAACGTTTCAGATCCCTCAGTTTATCAAAATTGTTCCAAGCTTCCTTAAAGATTTATAACATAGTAAACTCTCTTGGTAATTTTGAGTAGTGTCAAATTGCAGCGGAGAAACGTCCTTGGTTAAAAAGCTAAGGCCTATGACACTGCTAAACTTATTATGTATGGAAAGGCTCCCTTATAAAAACAAAAGTCTTTACAAAACTGTCATCACCTTGTTTTTAAAATTCATTGGATCAAAATATAGTTACTTCTTTTTCTACTTTATTTAGCTCTTTTGTTAAGAAATATATCGTTTTTTGTTGTATACACATTTGAATGTAAATCTTTATTGCATCTTGTGGCAAATTAAATATAATATTTCATTTGGAATAGAAAACGCATCTTAAATGTTACACAAATCTCAATATTAGGAAAAAACATTTATTTCTAAAACTGGGTCAATTTTGGTCAGTATTGCAACATTTCTTATCAAATATACTATAAAAATTTTGCTCAACACCAACCACATAAAGATGTGGAAGAAATATGTTTGTATTAAAATAAAAACATAATTAAAAAATAACGTTAAGATCTAGAATTATCTTGAACAGGAACGCCATTGTTAAATAAACGTACACCGACTACTTATTTAAATGGAACATCATAACGGCATATTAATTAGTTATAAATTAATAAATTTATGACCTAGTGGCTGTAGAGAATAAAAGAGACTGACAGATGGTCAAACAAGACAAGACAAACCTGACTTCAATAAAGACTTTGACCTTCAGGTTTATGGTTGACAGAATAATCATTTATATGACGTAAGGAATTGTTTTAAAATCAATCAACTATATGACATTAATTCAATGTATTAATTTTAAAATGAACGGTTAAATTTTATTGTCTGGCTTTTTTGAGTATTCGTGACATAAAGATTAACCATTGTTAATATGCAAATTAAACATAAAAATGCATCAATACTCGAGTTAAAATCATGCCAATCTGGCCTTCAATTTTAATTTTGTAATTTGCAATTAAAAAAATATTCAAATTGTATCTACGACAATGCGAATGGAATGTTATTAACAGTACATTTTTTTAAAATGTATTCACTTCTTTAAACCATTTGTATAAGTGTTTGAAATAAATTCCTTTATGAATGAACAAAGTCCAATACAGTGTCATTTATACATGAGTAGTATCACTGAATAAAATGTTTCACGCTACTGTTCAGTTTGTATAAACATGTAATAACTCAATTCTTAAAGACGCTTAGTATTCTCGATAATAAAGAGACACCGTGTTCTATGTTTATAGAATTAGAAACCTTGTTTATGTAACTCGTGTTCAGACTAAAACTTCCTTTTCTTTACTTCAATCTTATAACAAACCTGGAAGAAAAACTACCCCAGCTTATTTGAAAAGTAAAACGGAATAAAGTCATTTCTAACTTGTAGAAATTAAGCAATGACCAATACAACATCATGAAATAAAAAAAAAAACAAGCCAATCTTCATGCATATTTGGTTACTGTAACAAAACTAACAAATATGGATGAAAACTATGGCAGGTGTCCAATAAAGAAATGGTTCTAGATATGGTAAAAATTGGTATCCAATGATATGCTTTTAGCATTTTGGTAGTGCCCTTACGTTTTACTTATCATTTGTCTGATCCCTTAAACCATGTAGCTGAAAACCATTTTGTTCCCATGTCTAGCGCTCTATCTTATTTAGACTTTCCCACCTGTTTTGTCAGTACTTCTCGTTAGCAAAAAAGTTAAAATACTTCACTAGTTTATATTTTCTTTAATGATTCAGATTTAGAATTATACAACAGATTTATCAATAAAACAATTAAGTCTCAAATTTCCTTTTGTCACCACAAAGCAAAAACAATTACAAACACACTGACTGTAAAAAAAAACCCCTCATTACCATATAGGTTAAAACATCAACCTTTTTACATGTGTAAAATGACGTGAGGTATATTACATGTAAATACGATTTGAAACAAATCCTACAAAATGTCTTAATACGAATTGTATTGGTATGCCAGTGTTTGGGTAATTATCATTTTTATCCGTGATAATTAGATTGACTTATTCATCAAAACGGTAAATGATCAAATGAAATTTAAGCCATTTGTATATCTTGTAACAAAAATAATGATAAGTTCCTCCATTCATACACAGACAGCCGCATTTAATTTCGACTTCAATGGTAATAAGAAAAAACAAAAGCCATGTATTAAAACTTTTACTCCGACGTACACCCCAAAAGATCCATGTTAAACCATTTATACTATCGTTTGGAAAATATCCACTCATTCGTGCATTAAAACAACACCATGCACCCTGTGTTTTAAAATGGGTTTTGGTGAGGACGATAGCTCGTGGTCTTCTATTTGTGGCGGTTCATGTATTGTCTCACCGTCAATTATGACACATTCTTCCTCTGACTTCTCTGGAAAGTGAACATGACACTCTTTATGTACGTCGTCTTTTATATAACTTTCCTGATAATGCACAAGTTTTACTGGTTTTTGATTATCTGCTTTATTTGTGTTTCCACTGCCTTCACCACAAGAATCATGATGACCAAACTCACCAAATCTACACTTCTGAAATACATTACAATCAAACATTGAATGATGTTGATGTTGATCCATATCTTGCTCTTTTTCGTTAGGCTGAATTAACTCGCAATCAAACATCAATTGATGATCCATATCTTGGCCTGTCAGCTCCTCAGATCTAGAATGTTTTACTGTGTTTTTAGTAGACATTTATTCTTCTTGTTCAAAGTCAACTAAGAATAAGTATCATATGTATTTATAAAGAAAAAAAAACAGTTAACCATTATTGGTTAAAAACGCTATGCGTCAAATCACAAAATATCATTAAACAATCCACGCTTACTTTGTAACATTCAGTTCATTCAACTTTTACCCTTGACTTTGTCACAGATATCGAATCGCCAAAACGTTCAAATATAATTCCGCACTGCTTTTTACAGATGCAAAATCAATAAAAGACGTTGTAAAAGATATTTAATTACCAAAAAGTTCATAAAACAATTCCGCTAGGGTGTTGTTGGTTATTAATAAATCCAGTGTCAAAAATAGAATAAAACATCCATGTAACAATTCCTGCCAGACCGTTATAAGTTATAAGGTACAAAATAACAAAACGTTAATAAAATTATTCCGCTGGTTCTTTATATAAACAAAGTCAGTTTCGAAATAAAATCACAAAAAGCTGATAACAATTCCACCCGGACTTTGTAACACTGATTTGTCGAATATTTCGTATAAAATTACCTGTTATTAAAATCAATATTACAACATTGGCTTTATCACAAGATTGAATGTCTGACCAACTGGAGTTAAACCAATATTTTGAACAGTATATTACAAAGTTTTATCATCTAACCTATACAAAACATTGTTGTGTTTCCTTAAAGACTGTTCATATATATTGTGTATTATCTCGTTCCCTTCTATACTATTTTGACATGTAACGGTCTTTATCATTTTAATTAATCATTCTGATATGTAAAGTTGATATGTCAATCTCCTGTAGACAGTTTATACCTAATAAAACAAACGTAAATAAAATTTAAAATTAAGTTCTTGAATTTCAATTACTTACTGTATTTTGTGGCTAAAACTCATATTAAGTAATAACTGTCAAGGCTTCTTTACAATGACACGATTTACGCATCACCAAACATACTAACTATTCATTGAAGACAAACCAGTAGTTTACTATTTCTTTTTTGTTATTTTTTGTAATATCAACAAAGAAATTGAACACTCTTTTCAACTTAAAAACATATACCTAATATTTAAGGTTATTCATTTGTTCACGATTTCTAAAGTATTCGGTTCTTTTTTGGTTATCATTCCATAAAATACCACATACTACTGGTCGCATAATCAATGGTAATGTTAAAGGGACTTTTCAATATATTGTAACCACTTTACATTTACTCCATAGCCGTAAGAACGAACAAAGACAATGGTTGATTTTGAATCAAATCTTTAAATTTATAACCTTCTTTAGCTTTCATTTCTCCTGGTAGAAATCAAAATCTCCTTTTAATGTTCTGAAGTAAGAAATCATTCGAATTGCACCCCATACAAAACATCTTTAAAATTGCAACAAAATAACACCGACTAGAAAAGTAGATACAATGGCAAGGGTTTCTAGGAGTATCTCCAATAAATAGAGAAAAAAATTTAGAAGTCCTCCAATAAAAGAAACATTTTATGCCAAGAGTTGTATAATTTAAATAAAGAAAAATGTTTTTTATTAAAATATTTTGCATGTGTTGTAAAACCGATAAAATCATAAAGGTTTGAGGGACATAAAATATGAGATAATCTTGAATCACCATATATTCCTATTGATATTTTATTGAGTAAAAGCATCGACAACTCATTTTTATTCCGATCACGGTTAAATGTTTTAAATCAGAATTAAACACAGACCACTGAACAAAATTCTATATTCGTACTTTAGGGTATATCAACATGGGGTTTATTTATAGTTTGTGCATTAAAATTTTTTTATAACTTGATAGCTACATTTAAATCAGAATCAAACAAGATACATTGACTGTATTCAATTATATGTAAAAAAAAGTTCTTTTAAAATAGAACAGAAAAAAAAGAAAAGAAGATTAAAGAAAAAGAAAAAATGCACTTGTCTGCAGTCATTGTAATCAAGAACACGAAACCAATTCAGTTAAAGAATACAAGGCAACGAAAGAAAAAGCAAAATCCTATTCAGGATATATTAATTGTATTATCGGCGTCCAACACAAGTAACAAGAGACAATCACGTTTAAGGGTTTTAAAAATGTCTTAGTTAAAGAGATTTTTTAAAAATCATATTTAAAATATACTTTCTTGAAAATTTTTAAGGAAAATATTAATTGTCATTATAAACAATTTAACAAGATCGCCATAAAATATAAGGTGTAAAATTCCCTATTTAATATACTAATAAAAGAAAACAGCACCAAAATTTAACAAAAGCTCTTTTTGGAAATATTAACATGGTTAATGTATGAGAAAATTATAATTATATATCATACCAATATGTTTTAAGAATATTGCCATTAAGCCAACAAAAATTTTTATAGCTGACCCCAGTTTCACAATCATTCACTCAACTGAGTGTACACTCAACTCAAATATTGCCTTTTTCCTCATCAATATTTTGAAAAATTTAAGTTTTATGAAACAATATTTTGTTTTGTTCAATTAAACTACACTAAATAATTAAGATATTACATTAGTATTCAATTTTAATCGTGTAATGTCTTACAAATTGACATTGAAATATTCCCGAATTTGAATTGAATGTACACCCAATTGAGTATATGATTGTGAAACTGGGGCCTGAAAACCAAAAGTAATCCCTTTATTTTTAAAGTTATTATTTTTGTTAGGTGTAAAATAAAGACCAAGAAGAGAAACTTGTATTCTATCTGTCTGTTATAATAAATATTACTTCTTTATTTCAGTAAGTCAGGTTAGAAATTAAAAATATCATCTGTGGTATCAAATGTAAAAATCAAACTTTTTCCTTTTCTTGTTTGTTCACGAATTAAGTTTCTGCTATAAAAAAATATAATAGTGAAAAATAAAATACAAATAAAAAACAATACAGTCCTTGTCCAAATCACCACCCAAAAAAAAAACCACAAGCATACCAGTCCTTGTCAAAATCACAACCCCAAAAACAAAGTAAAAACTTTTAAAGCTGGCAAATTGGTACAATATTTATTCCCATATACTTATCAACTATGTTATGTAAACCTGTTTAAAAGTTTGACAAAAATAAGTGAGTGGTCTTCATAGTTCATCGTAAGTTTGAAATACATTTTTTATTAATGAAGGGGGGCAACTGCTACATTTTAACATTTTATCATAATTACCTGAAAGTTATTTTAAAACGATTACACTGATTTTACACACCAATGAACCGTTAACCCGGCATGTATATGCTGTACATAAGAATGTTTGAAAACGTATATTTTTAACTTTATGATTATTATAAACTTTATGAGAAAAGTAGGCTGGATTTTGGCGTCTACGAAACCCATTTCTGTTTGCTTCATTTATTTCAAGATTTTATTTAAATATGGTTATTGTGATGTTACATATAGCGAATAAAATTAAAAATTGTGATGTTCCATATAGTGAATAAAATTAAAAACTTTTTTTATATAGAACTTTTTAATGTATTATCAAACACCTTATATTAAACATTTCATTATACCGTAAAAGAACATTTCTCATAACAAAAACTAATAACCTATTGGAGCAAAAGAAAATAACTGAAAGTCCTATGTGCATTAATGAAATGATTTTTTTTAATATCGCAGGATAAAGTTTGTTCCTATTACGGGAACTTTATATCATAAAGCAAACTGCTTACATATATTGTTAACTCAGTGGTATTGCAAGTCCAGGCTAAATAAGGCCCTCAAAAAGTTTTATGGTCGTCAAAACAAATTTTTTATAAGTATTAAGTCGCATTATCCAACTTTATCCTGTATATATTTGACTTCCCATGCTTCCATGTTCTTTTTTCCCGGATTCTTTAGTAACAATGAAATAAAAACATAAAAAATTGACGGGTGTTTATATGTTTCTATAATGAGCACAACCCTATATTCAGATTATCCTTGCACTATACTTCAAGCAATTCTTATACAAGTTTTAAATGTTCTTATGCTGTAATCATGATAACATATATATTGATGCACGTACATCTGGTTGACATTTGAATTTGTACTCTTTTGTCATTAATATATTTGTATTCCACGTTTTACCGTGATTTTAGACTTAAGATGAATTGTTCAGTGGTTTTAGGCATACGATTTGACAATATTTTGTTTGAATTTTACAGAATATTAATGTGTTTTTTGTGGAAACAAATCTATCTTATTGTCGATTTAATTCTTTATTGTTTGTTAAAACATTTTTAAGAAAAAGAGATTGACAAATACATAAGAGTATTTTTAAATGAAAGAGATAGAGAAAGGTAATAACTAATTATCTTTAGATAGAGATTCCTGAAATTCACCCTAAAGAATAAACATCAGCTACCAATAAAGCAATTAAGTCAAATACAAATGTAGGTTTCTCTTCCTGTCCTTGATCTAACAATAGAACAAGAAGATGCGGTACCAAAACAAGTACTTGGCAAATGAATATTAAAATAACGAAAGTTAAAATTTATATGAAACAGATAACATGATTTTTTTGACTTGTCGTTGATGTTGCTGGATCTTAACTTAAAAACATTTTCTTGTTTTTTTAAACAAAATCTACTTAAAATTTTAATTTATTGTCTTAATATTATTGTCATTTTAAACTATTCCAAAAAAGAAAAAAAAATTATTCTGCATCGTATCTTTAACCTGTATATCAAACGGAACATTTTACATTCTATATTTTATGGTATGGTGACATAGTTCTTAAAACATTAGAAACTTGCATCTTATAAAAAACACTCCCTGCTCCCCGTGGAAAATCTAAAAGCATTTCTCTTATGTTGGAAGTATAATAAAATGTTATCACTGACCCTACTTATGGATGAAAGATCCCATAGGTTCTATCTAAGTACCTTTTTCACGGAACACTAAAAACACAGAAATAAATCAAGGAAGAATCAACCGTTTGGCTTAACGGTGTTGGATACAATTTGATTTCAACTTCTGTGTACCTGTCAGGTTTATTTAAACATTGGCCTTAACTAACTTCTTTGGAGTGTATTACATACCAAACTTAAGTTTTCTTAAAACTATAGACAACCATATGTAGCTGGAAACATGAACTTGGCAACAGCCAACCAATACAACTTATAATCTCCACAACAATCAACAAGGATCATGTTTCAATAGCATAGTAGGGATAAACAATATCAATATTTTCTGCTGTTTAATGGAAATTAATTTTGGAGATTGATTATTATGCATTTCAATCAAAGATGAATTTTGTCATCCCTAATCAATTTAGTACCTCTTTCCAGATTCGAAATGTTTTTGTGTATTTAACTTGATTCTAAAACAAATTACTTTTTGCTGCCTTCAAGTTCATGTATAGGTCATCCTTTGCATTGTAAGTTTTACTCCAACGTAAATCTGGTGCAGGTTTTTTTTGGTCTTCAACAGGTTGCATTGTAATACTTGAATAACTTGTAAATTTGCCTTCCATCACGACGAAACATTTTTACTTTGCCCAAATAACCATTCCGTATATGTGATAAAGTAATAGAGTAAAAAGACGCATATTGAAAACTTGGATGTAAAAGGTGAAGGGTCAATTTGTATTGATTTTTGCTTTCTAGTGCAACATAGGAATGTGATTATTCGAATATTTTTACCGCATTTTCCTATCTTTTCTTGTTATGTTGTTTCGAATGACTATGTTGAAAATCCTTACGTCGTTGATAAAACATATACATATGTATTTTTGTACTGAATTATCTTTTTTTTACAATGTATAGATAAAACATGTCTTCTATAGTTATTGATCTATTTTAATAAGGTTCTCCCGTGTGTAAATTACGTCTTATCGGTTGTTGAAATAAAGTATACGCATCAAACAATCATTTGTTCATTTTTCATTTTCCTGACAATGTCTCTAATTAAAAATGCATTATGAGTAAATAAAATACAAATACACCGGTCTATGTCGAAATCATATATAATCCCAAAAGCAAAGTAAAAAATTTTGAAAACTGGCTAAATCCAGTTAAACACGCGAAATTCTACCAGGGAAATAAGACCGGGTGCTCCGAAAATTTATAACACAAATACCAGTTAAATTTTAATGTGCCAGATGTGCACATTTCGGAAATTCATTCTTCATCAGTGACACTAAGACCAAAAAGATTGATAGATAAAAAACATAAGCCAAATAGTTGAAAATAATGAATCTAAAGTTCCAAAATTATATTAATCCAAATTAAGCTAAGGAATGCTTTGCATGAGAGAACAAACAATTTTAGACGGCTGAAAATTTTGCTAAATGGTACATTTTCTGACAGCACAAAGTACTGTCTCCTGAGTTATGGATACCCTCGGGGAGTTTTACTCCACCAGCAGCGGTACCCGCGGTAAGTAAGTATAAATTACAGTTAAACTAAGGCAAAGTCGTTCTACCATGTTTTCTCCGCTCACAAAATGATTAAGGTTTTGTCCATTAAATATTTTAACCTTTTTAATTTTTAACTTTGAACTTTTTCTGATATGATTAAAAAAGGATCCATGGTTATCGCTGAAAACCTTGCTGGCTTTTTGTTTGTCCCCAAGTGCAACTTTAATATTTTTATTTAAAACTATACTCCATACTTAGTTTAAATAGTTTTATGTTTAGCTTTTGATTATAAACTTTTCGTAACTGTTGAACTGTATAGAAATGACGTCCATAGTCTGTAAGATAGACTGCAATGTGCAAACTAAATAACACTGAGCTAGGGCGTATTCATTCTCGACATATGCATGTCCAGTCGCCAGTTATTGACAAAACACGCATATATATATATATATATATATATATATATATATATATATATATATATATATATATATATATATATATATATATATAAAAGCGAGATTCGTGTATTGCAAGTCACGTTAATAATGCAAATGTTAGCTCGATTAATTAAAATCGATTTGTTTCAAAAATAGTTTTATAGAACAAAATAAATATTAAATATAATGCGTTGCAATAACTAATATTGAAAGTATGTTTTTTTCTGATTGATCTTTTGACAAGGACATTAAGTTTTCTAATTTGTTTTTATCATAATTTTTGTACAATTTAATTGCCGGTGGTGAGGATGAATGCACTATAGGTAAACGGTCTGCAGTATATTTACTTGGACAACTCGGCACCATGAAAGATCAATCTTTATTAATCCATTCATGAAGTGATTTTAAAACCGTCGGATTAAAAACCTTTAAGCCTTCTAACACCTCTTTCCAGTTCTGTTAAATCTTATGATATTTTTCATATCTATATGGCCTTTCTATGTGAAGAGTACCAATCCATGTCAGTCAAATATTTCAAAACTTACACGAAAATCAGTGATCATTACAAACTGCGATGTCCAAGTTTATTTTTAATCTCTAATTATTTTTATATCACATAGGCATTTTTCAACGCCCTCACCTTTTGCAATTAAAACAAGATATCTGCGAATATATATATATATATATATATATATATATATATATATATATATATATATATATATATATTCACTTTTTGCAATTAAAACAAGATATCTGCGAATATATATATATATATATATATATATATATATATATATATATATATATATATATATATATATATATATCGAACAATCTTTATAAGATACAGATCAATCTCCGATGATTCCAGATCAAATTTAACCTCATCGGATCTCCGATATATGCAGATCAAATTAAACCTCATCGGATCTCCGATATATGCAGATCTCCGATAAAACCAGATCAAATTCAACCTCGCCAGATCTCTGATAAATCCAGATCTCTGATATACCCAGATCAAATTTAACCTCATCGGATCTCCGATATATGCAGATCTCCAATATATCCAAATCAAATTTAATCTCGCTAGATCTCCGATATATAGCCATGCCGCACTCCGATATATCGAAATCAAATTTAACCTCGCCAGATCTCCGATATATCCAGATGAAATTAAACCTTACCGGATCTCTGATATATAAGCTTGCCGTACTTCGATTTATCGAGACCAAATTTAATCTTGCCGGATCTCCGATATAACGAGATCAAAATTAACCTCGCGAGATCTCCGATATATCCGGATCAAATTAAGCCTCACCGGATCTCCGATATATAGCCTTGCCGTACTCCGATATATCGAGGTCAAATTTAACCTCGCCAGATCTCCGACATATCGAGATCAACTTTAACCTCGCCAGATCTCCGATATTTCCAGATCAAATTAAACCTCACCGGATCTCCGATATATAGCCTTGACTTACTCCGATATATCGAGATCAAATTTAACCTCGCCAGATCTCCGATATATCCAGATCAACTTTAACCTCACCGGATCTCCGATATATAACCTTGACGTACTCCGATATATCGAGATCAAATTTAACCTCGCCGTACTCCATTATATTAAGAACAAATTCCTTTTTATGTTGCTAAGAATGTTAAAATTATTTTAAAATCCATTTGTTTTTGAAACTTTTCATAATCCAATAATCACCTATTCTAACACTTAATCCCATTAATACGCTAACTAAAAACGAATAAATCCGAAATACTTATACTATAAATAAAGGTGTTATTATCCCCCAATGGTATGTCCTTGAACGTATAGCGGTTTTTACCTTGGCGTCACAACAGATTCGTTACGCTTATCAGATACAAACAGTTCTGCTACATATATTGAGTGAGGCACAACTGATTGTAAATACAACAAAACAGTTTGCATCTTAAAAGTAAAAACGTACTTAGCAATGGCCAATGAAAGCATGAACACGAACCAAAAGGTTGTAAAAGAAATACGCAAAGTAGTTAAGGAAAAAGGAAACACTGAATTAAATTATAAAAAAGACGTACTCAAATATTGAGGGGACCCCTGCCATTGTTTTGATGTTTTGTCTACTTTGGTCTATTTTGTGTTGTTTCATCAGCATTGTGTCTTTAAACCCTTGGGTGCATTTGGCCAAGTACATATTTTCTCGACTTTAACTTAATTTTCATATAAAGATGAAAATAAATAACTTTCAGAAAAGAAAGTAGTTATCAAGGTTTTTTTTCACATATACACCGGTAAAATATATTTTGACTTATTGTCTATTCCTGCAAAAGTTGTATTGTGCTAATTTAAATCCATGCGAATTAGTAGAGAGTTAATTACGCCAGAATACGTACTTGCTAAAATTAGTACGTTACAGTATTTGATATGGTTCGAATATATCACATAATTGGTTAAAAATCATATATCTGATGACAAAGATTACTTAATTTTCTGGAAACCATAAATCAGCCAGATTGTCACAAACTAATGAAACCTGTATAAATCTATAGAGAACGGTGTGCCTTGAGAAAAGCACCAACCTTCGGCAAAATAATGATGTGACAAGTTTTCTCATAAAAGATCTTAACAAGATTCCTTAAAGCGTAGTAGATATTATATAACGTGCTTTGTTTAACAATATACGTTTCTATCCTAATAAAATACATGCAAATTATATCTTCAAAACGTCAGCAGAGACATTTAAAATTGTCGCTGGTGTCAGGTGCAAGATTCTCTTTTTAAAATAACACAAAAAGGCAGAGAAAAGGTTCTTAAAATAAACTTGGCAGAACGTGTGACAAAAATTATTGACCAAAACCTTGTCATCAACAGTATAATCGGAGTTAATCTAGTCAGTCATAATGAGATCTTCAACATGGTACAGAGTAGTCTTCCCCACAAATGACTAGACATTCCTAGAAAGTCAATTTATTCTGTCCAATGTTCGTGTCCAAGGGACCATGAAGCAGTTGATTTGGGGACTCCTACAGGATTTAGATTTTACCGCTGTGAACAGTTTTTAAATTATAATATTCAATTTTGCAACAAAAACTTTTCTATATCACAACTACGTGAATTAGTTTGAATGTTTTATTTTTCATTTCATTCATTCTTTCGCGTTCTGAATTCCATTGTTACTGCGCTACGATTTTTTTAAAAAAAAAAATCTAAATAAAAAAATTGCAGATGAAATGACAGATGATTTATTATAACAAAATATAATAAAAGTAATTTGTTTACAAAGTTAAACGATAAATATTGCACGATAAATGTCAAAGTTAAAAACAAGCACATGAAAGTCACTGGCATGTCTTAATTTTTACAAAAGTCAGAAGTGTATACCATTTACCTTTGAAATAGATAGAGGAATATATCGTCTTAAAACAGACGGATGTAGGAAGAAAACGTTATAACACCTTCCATTTACTTGCATGTCCATGTAAAAACCTTTTAGTCCGTGTGAACAACAACAAAAGAAGGATTTAATTATCCAGTGTAATTATCCATTACATTCATCTAACATGTCACTGTAACGCGGCTTTAATTCTGTGTAAACAACTTCAACAAACGGATATAGAAAGCCACCTTCCATTTAACTGGCTTGCCACTGTAATGAGCATTTTAGTCCGTGTGAGCAACTACAACAAACGGATATAGAAAGCCACCTTCCATTTAACTGGCTTGCCACTGTAATGAGCATTTTAGTCCGTGTGAGCAACTACAACAAACGGATATAGAAAGCCACCTTCCATTTAACTGGCTTGCCACTGTAATGAGCATTTTAGTCCGTATGAACCACTACAACAGACAGATATAGAAAGCCACCTTCCATTTAGCTGGCTTGTCCCTGTAATGAGAAATTTAGTCCGTGTGAACAACTACAACACAATTAGCTTTATGCTTTAATATTGGCTTGGGTCTTTTGGTTTTTAAAACAAGTTTCGGAATAAGTTTCTCTTCCTCCATGTCAAAATTATCTTTTCCTTCCTCTGTCTCATCATCACTCAAGTCAAATATTTCGAATATATCAAATCTTTCTGACCATTTTACTTTTGGTGTTCGAGAAATCTTTACAGATATTTCTTCCCCTTCCGTACATGTTTCATCTTTCTTCACTTCGGTAAAGTCTTTCCTTCTCTTCCCGTAGTGTCTTTTTTCTTGACATAAAATACATTCTCTTGTTGAAAACACCGAATCCTTAACATGTTCACAAGCAAATGTAGAAAATGAAATTTCAGCCATATTTTGTGGCATAATGAAATTGGACATATATTTTTTTGTATCACCAAGAATACTACATTTGATACGTAGATTCTAACTCTGTATTGTTCCTTCTAATATGTTTCTAACTCTGTATAGTTTCTCCAAAATCGGATCATAATTTTGTATAGTTCCTTCTTAAGTGGATTCTTACTCTGTATAGTTCCTCCTCCAAAACTTGATTTTAACTAAATTCCTCCTCTAAAAGTTATTCTAACTGTATAGTTCTTCCTAAAGTGAATTCTAACCGTATAGTTCTTCCTAAAGTGAATTCTAACCGTTTAGTTCTTCTAAAGTGAATTCTAACTGAATAGTTCTTCCTAAAGTGAATTCTAACCGTATAGTTCTTCTAAAGTGAATTCTAACTGTATAGTTCTTCCTAAAGTGAATTCTAACTGTATAGTTCTTCTTAAAGTGAATTCTAACCGTATAGTTCTTCCTAAAGTGAATTCTAACTGTACAGTTTTTCCTTCAAAAGTAGATTCTACTTTATAGTTACTTCTGAAGTTGATGGTTTTTCCTAAAGTATATTTTAGCTCTGTATATTCCCTCCTAAAGTGGATTCTAACTTTCTATAGTTCTTACACAAGTGTATTCTATGTACAGTTCCACCTAAAGTAGATTATATTTCTGTTTATTTCCCCCTGAAGTAGATTCTGTCTCTGTATAGACCCTCCTAAAAATGTATTGTCATTTAACCAATCTGATATGATAGAATCATAAGTCATTATACAATTGAACTTAAAGTGTGCAATAACATGTTTTTATAATACGTGCTTTAATCTCTTTGTTTACTGGTGTAATACACCTTTAATAACCTGGATATCCGCCAAAAAACTTTATACAATGAATGACTACTATAAATGGAATTGTTTAGGTGCATAAAACGGTCAAATTAGTACTGATGAATAATTCCTTTCGTATGCTTCGTATTTTTTCAGAAAAATGTTATAATTTATGAAACATCCGTCCATGCTTGATAATCGAATCAGCCTACATACTCTTTTTTGATTTGTCAGTGGGAAAAAATCGGGAAAAAATATCTAACGTTTTATAAAATATGTTGATTATGATGCTGATTTATTCCCGATTTTACAATGAAGTTAAAGTTGCATATTCATTTATAATCTGAAAATATAATAATAAATAATAATAATAATAATAATAATAATAAAATGATGATAATATTTCTACCATGTTAACAATAATAATGATAATAATTCTTTTTTCTGTCTAATGGGGGTAAGAGATATGACTTTGACAATGCTAATCAATGTGAATTGGTCTCTTGGTACAGCCAAATATTACAATTATCACAAATGCTCACAAAATTAAAATTGTCTTTAAATATTCATTAAAAAACAAAAGAAAATGACAGTAGAAGAACCTAGTATCCATTGGTTCATATTGAAAGCCAAATAATGATGTTAACACTAGCATTTAAAACTAGGATAGTAAAGTACTATTTCAGCACTCGTACTACTGTTAGAACAAAGTCGGAGATAAGTAATAAGTACGTGTAATGTTATTTCAGCGCTTTGAAGTTGTAATGTGGACTGGCTTAGCTATGATCACAAGAATAGTGACGCCAACACCAACATACTTAAAGAAATGTAATAATAAAACAAACATACTAAGTCCTTGTCCAATAGAATAGTTATGTCAACTTCATTATGGTAGAATAGTAATGTCATGTGCAAAGTTTTGAATATTTATAAAGCTTTATAACAAAAATACCTGTTAAATTTTTTGTGTGCCATATATGTGCATGTTTCAGAAAATCATAAAGTATTCAAAAATTTGCTCATGACACTAATGTCAACTCCAGCTTTTTATTACTGGTATACTATAAAGACAATGTAAGAATCAGCATACTTGAACAGAAATTTCAGCTCTAGCACACGAATTTTAGACAGCATGCTTTAAAAGAATATGTAATAGAAATCTCAGCATACTGGATAGTAAGGGTCAACATCAGCAGACAAACACTGGTATACTGGTAAAGTAATATAAACCAAAGTATACCAAATTGGCAATGTCAACCCCGGCACTGGTACATAGTAGCATACGTGAATGGAACTTTATGCATTTGCATACTGGAATACATGTAGTTATGACAACTTCAGCATGCTAATTTACTAGTATACTGGAAAAAAGCTGTAAATTCAGCATAATGGAATGTAAATGCCATTTCTAGCACTTGTAATAACACGGGAGTTGTAAACATCGGCATACTGCCATAATTATGAAAAATCCAGCATACTAATATACTGAAAAAACTGTAATTTCAGCATACTGGAATACAAATGTCATTTCTAGCACTTGTAATAACACGGGGGCGGTAATGTAAACATCGGCATATTGGCACAGTTATGTCAAATCTAACAACTAGTACTTGTTCGCTGGAAATTTAGCATACATGTACTTGAATATGAATGTGAACTTCAGTACCACTGGTATCATGCAGGAATAGTAATTTAAACAGTAGAAAACTAAAATAAATAACTTTATAATTTCATAATTTAACTCAAATTTATAGTAAAGGTTTTACTCACTTTGGTTGCTAGTAAAGTTTGTATACCACAGGATGGGGGGGGGGGGGGATAAATGATCAAAATAAAACATAAAATATAGATATCATACTTAACTTTCTGATTGAATGACACAGTAAACAACATCTGATCGTGATTTTATGTCGATTACAAACTCTTCAAACTGCCGCTGTTAGTCTAGTACATTGATTCATTGCCGAGGTGTTAAATGTGTGTCTGTCATAAAAAAACCATTATATATGTATGTGGGTTATATCACCAGGGATAGGCTTTATTTTCAATTGCTATTCAATATTTGTTCAGATATTTAATTAACCGTTAAAGATAGATTTGAATAAATAGAAATACCGAGTTTTCCTCTTTGTGAAGTGTAAGATAGTCAATCAATGGTATAAATGTATTTTATGTCAATTTTAAATTTGAGTCTCATTCGAAAGAATTTAATATTCTCCTTTTAGTTATTTAGTTAATATTTAAATCTACCTATTGATCAATTTTCAAACAATTGTCAGACGGATTCATATTTAAAAACAGTCAAAATCGGTTACGTTTGTTTATAAATGTATGTCGGTATCAATTGTCACTATTCACTAAAAATGATGAATTCCTTTTTAATATATAATTACACCAAACAATTTATTTTAAAAAAATTTTCGACTTGTTTCAATGTTTTAACAAAAAAGTTAAATAAAAATTTCTTTTATTGTCTACAAAAATATCATTTTAAAACGAAAATATTTAAACTTCAATTGAAGATGGATGGTCTTCTTTCCTTTTATCTATCTATCTATCTATCTATCTATCTATCTATCTATCCAATTGTATTTTGTGTTTCACAGTTCAATATGTTGTTGTGAAATAAAGAAAAAGTTATAATAATGGAAAATTAAAAAAAAAGAACACACACGCAAGTCCGAAAATGCATCATTAAACTATGATTAATTGTAGTAATAAAATGGCTCAAACATGTCCTACTAAATTTTACGAAAATTGTAGAAAACAACACACACACACACACACACACACACACACACACACACACACACACACACACACACACTATAAATAAAAACAAAATAAGATATTAATAAATAAAATAAATAAATAAAAATAGAAAAGAACTGACCAAGCACCTTGTTCAATCGGAATACATCAGAGCTTGTACGTTTTCAATTTGTATTTCATGGTAAGCCAGCTTTTGAGCTAGTGAAAAGTGACTTAAGCAAAGAAGCCCATTGGAAATGGAAATTGAAGGGAAGAAGTAAAAAACTCTAACCTATATGAAAAATGTAAGGAAGCAAAACGTGAACTAAGAAAGGCTCAAAGACAGTCAGAGGCTAGTAGGCGTAACAAACTCTATCATGATATAATGAAAAGTACATCTGACAGTCAACAGCTGTTCCACAAAATCTTAATAGAACAACGAAAAATCCAGTCAAGAAAATCACCAGTCTAGTCGTTGATGATCATGTCTATGAAGATACATCTGAATTTGCAAATATTTGGGCATCCTATTTTCAGAATCTAAGTACCCCAATGAATTATGAGAAATTCAATAACGATAACAAAAGTGTTGTGGAAAAGGATCTTGCCAAGTTAAGGACACTGTACAGTGACAGTAAACCATCAAAAAACTTTACAACTACAGATGAAATACACAGTATAATTGAATCTTTTAAAAATGGAAAAGCTGCAGATGAGCTAGCACTTACAGCTGAACATCTCAAACATGGTGGAAAAAACAGTATTATTAGTATTAGAACACCTCCTTAATAACATCTACAAAAGTGGAACAATTCCGGCAGTGTTCAAAAATGGTGTTTTCACTCCAGTATACAAAAAACAGGGTAAGTCGATGGAAGATCCGAACTCGTACCGGCGTATTACAATCTGTTGTATTATTGGTAAAATATTTGAGAAGTTGCTCCAAGACAAGATCGGAAAAGTGCTGGATCCCCAACTAAGCAAACTTCAAAGAGGTTTTACAAAAAATGACTCAGCAACAAACTCTTGACTCATTTTTACAGAAGCCATTGCAGAAGCATGTGATTCCTATCATCCTCTTTACGCAGTTTATATCGACGCACCAAAAGCATTTGATGTTGTGTGGCATGCGTCGCTATTACACAAGCTCCGTGATGCAGGAATTAAGGATATCGAATGGAAGTTAATAGACAAGTGGTATAAAGGTTTAACATCCAGGGTAAAGTGGAAAGGAAAACTATCCGAATGTTTCTCAGAAGGGCAAGGAGTGAGACAGGGTGGAATACTATCTCCTTTATTCTACAAGGTGTTTATTAACCAATTACTCTGGTCTCTGGAGGAAAACTGCCTAGGATTTAAAATAGGGACAATCCACGTTGGATCTCCAACCTGCGCAGATGATGTATTACTGCTGTCAAACAACTTGTTAGAATTACAGACTATGCTATTGGTCCAAGAAGACTATGTGAATAATGAACGGTATATTATTTCTGAGTCAAAGACAAAACTTATGGTAGTTAACAATAAAAGTAAAGTGAAAGACTCGAGGCAGGTCATGTTACATGGTAAACCAATTGAAAAGGTTGAAGAATACCCTCACATTGGAATACAGAGATCCACTGGTAAATCTACCGTCGTCGAGGAGAGGATTTAATTAGCAAAGAGAACATCATATGCCCTCATGGGAGCGGGCCTACATAGTTACAATGGGGTCAATATAGAAGTTGGTATTAAAATTTGGAACATTTTAGTTAGACCAAGGCTCCTGTTTGGATTAGAAACTGTAGTCCTCAATAGGAAAGATATGGATAGACTCAGTCAGTTTCATAAGAATGCCCTGAAAAGATTACAAAATCTACCAGAGCGTACTGCGGATGCAGCCGTCTATATACTATCCTCCCTTTAGAATCTGTTATTCGCTACCAAATTCTAGTCAGGCTTGGAAGTATACTGAGAATTGATGGAATTGAAAATGAAATCTGTTCTAGACAAGTAATTATAAAAGACAGCACATCCCACAGTTGGTTCATATATGCCAAATCAGCACTAAATCAGTATGAGATGGTTTTGATTTTTAAGCTTCTAGAGCAAACTCCGACAGCTGGTATCTGGAAAAAAACCTTAAAAACTAGGACTGACAACTACTGGAAATCCAAAGTAATGCTGGAAGCCCAAACAAAATCTAGCATCAAGCATATGAACTTTGACTTCTCACCAGGTCAAGTACACAATGTGTGGTCCTCAGCAGGTTTCAACACAGTGTCCGTGAAGAAAGCATGTATAAAAACTAAAATACTGACAGGAATGTACACCTTACAAACTGACAGATCAAAATTCCGAGCTAATTGAGAGTCGTCAATATGTAGACTTTGCTCTGAGGGAATCGAGGACATTAACCACTTCATTATGTGCTGCAAAGTGTCTGATACAATTTGGCAACCTTTTCTAGAAAAATTAAGAGCAACAATACAGCAGCTCAACACTGCTAAATGTGAAGAGAAACTAAAGAATAGGAGTTTATTGTTACAGTTAATAATAGACGTTACACATCCATCCATACCACTCTACTTACAAAATGATGATGTAAAGCGTGAGATAGAATGTATAGCCAGAGGTTCCATACTATGACCTACATAGAGAGAGATGTGAAAAAATGGAAATCTATATGTGGCGATGTACACCGTACAGGGAGAGCTGGAATTACATAGTTTAGTTTTAAAACTGTCTTTTCTGTAATATAGTGCTCTTACCTTGCTTAGCTAGTTTTTTTTATCAGCCTTCAACAATATGTTTGACTTTTAGTGTAACGCGGGTCACGGTATATTGTTTTATTTTTTAATCAGCTAGAAATAGTGATATTTTGCGTAGTTTTAGTAGTGACTAATTTTAATTCATATAAACAGTAGATATTGCTTTTAACGGTGTTTTTATCCAATGGACCCGCACAAGCAATTCTAGTTTATAGTTTTAAATTTCCGTTGCTGCAGTAATAATACACTGTATTACAGTGGTGCGCCAGATAGTGGCGGGGTTTCCACAAAGAAAGAAAGAAAGAAGGTGAAGGTCATTAACAATAATTGAAGTTGGAATATGGCAAAAGTGTCGATAAGAAGTGTGAAATTTGCAAGATCTGTTGTTAGACGTTTTTATATGACACCATGTCGGTGTATATCGACAGCTTCAGGTATCCTTTTTAAAAGAATAAATACAAGTAGTGAAGGATAAGAAGTATATATCCCCAGCTTAGATGACTGTCAGGTTGGAGTTTTGTCAGGTTATGCAACTCAACATAAACCATTATTTGCTATTGCATGGTGGCTTGTATTTATATACTATCCATTACAGATAAAATCTTTCTAGAGGTTATTACCATGTCATAAATTTATTGTCCATTATTGAAAAACCCGAAACCCTCCCCCTAATAGGCCTTCATGTTTTGCCTCAAATATTTTTGTCAATATTACATAATAAACAAAGGTCTGTGATTACTGTAATTTGTCTATGAATTATCAAAGCTTTTACATCACCATCTACGTCTTAAGCTTTACCTGTTTGCAAAGTGGGTGTTATTAACCTTTGAATGCTTTTAAACAAGTGGGACTCTGTGATTTCTGTTTGAGTCACTGTGTTTGTGACAGTGAATTTTGCTTAGTTTTCAAAGAAATCCAATAAACTTATATTAGGTTCAGTATTTTTCTCTTACCAGAGTCTAATCATAACTGCAAATAGCGATGTGCATCTGAGATTATCATGGAATATTTCTGCATAGTTAAAATTTGCCACTATTGGGATTTTACATGTTGAAAAACGAGGCAGATGGTGAATTGTTTTGTACATACAGCTAAATATGTCACCAAGAACATCACTTCCAGTTTAAACATCACCATTTTGACATGTAAAAATCCCACAGTGGGAACACTTCCCTTTAAAGAGAAATAATCTATGGTAATTGCGGAGATGCGTAGAAAATTTCAGTTAGGACTAGAGTTGGGTAAGTGAGAAAAGCCAAATTTAATTCCAATTTGTTGGATTTTTGCATTTTGGATCTTGAATTTCATTCTATTTAATTTATTCAAAACTAAATATTATAATTAACTTACAACTGGGAGCATAAATGATACAGTCAAACCTGTCTAAAATAAAAAAACGGCCTTGACACCAAAGACACATCTACATGTGGTAAATTGCCAAGCAATTATATATCATTAAATATGTAGGTACTAGGTATCATTATTTACATGGGATTAAGAAACATATAATTTTTCCATTATATAGAAAAAACATGCTTTTGTACTTTGTCTCTTAACTATTTTGAAGAGCCTATAGTAGATGCACAGGATAGCAAACCGAAAGGTAAGATAGTTATCGTAGTTAGCCAATGATTGTTTACTTACCAGGTTTATACAGATTTTTCAGTTTGACCACTTCAAATTTTAAAACTTTTATTCTGTATCTTTGTGTGAAAATCATAACTATCAATTAGACTGCCCCTTCATTTAGTAATGGTGGATGACAGGCATATTAAATTTTATTTTTTATTGTAAAGTTGTGAATTTTGTGATAATAATTTTTTTTTTTTTTTTGATAAAGTGATCAGAACCCTATGACTAGTAACATATGGCATAAACAGTTCCTGTTTAAAAAAGTAAGGAAATGGGCTGTTTTACCTTAAAAATTGCACAAACATATAGCCAAGAGGTACAAGCAAAAATAATAAAATTAATAAAATCCAACAGATAGCAGATTAATCATTCAGGTATTACCATAAACTTTCAGATTCAGAAGTAGTATTTTTAGTTTTAATTTTACATTTAAAATCAACTTGTCAAATCTCTAATACTAGCATTTTAAAATTTTAAAATTACAGATATTTTCAAAATATTTTTTCTTGGTCATTTCTGTTGGATAAAATTTGCAGGAGGCACGTTTTTTCGTGAATTTGTTCTTTTGAAATTATATCTTCTTTTGATTTCAGCAAAGTTCAATTACAGAGATGCCCTGAATCTAGACAGTCAACTCACAGAGGAAGAAATACTTATTAGAGATCAGTTTAGAGCCTATTGTCAAGATAAGCTTATGCCAAGAATACTCATGGCAAACAGAAATGAAGGTTTGTTATTTGCATAGTGTAAAATGTCTTTTTAAGATTATAAACCATTATTAGATTTAGTATTTAAGTACACTTTGATTGATGCTAAAATGTTCAAAAATGTTTTAAAGCTGCATTAAGTTCTCCAAAGAAAAGAAATAAAACAGTGCTAATCTAATTAATGATGTTCCTAATGAACAACGTTACATTTGGTTCAACGATAAAAGCTCGAATAAATACAGAAATTACAGTATTTACCCAGCGAGATGCAGCATTTGGGATCTAATATTAGAACATGGTTACGTTATCAAAACCTGGGTCATTTAAACACAACTTTCAAAATGTTGAAATACGATAAATTAAACACAGAACTTCATTGAATTTGTCATTTGTGACTTAGTAAGGGAAAAATAACACCATTTCAAATACATCTGGATATTAATGAAGGACAATTAATGCATTCTGTCATGTTTTACTTTCGATTCTAGGCTTTTCCGTACATCCGCGCACATGCTACAAGCTCATAATTACCATCGTAGAACACTGACCAACCGGTCAGAGGATTCCGTTTATTTACAGCTATAAGAAATGAAATTTTAGAAAATGAATGTCACGGATCATGGTTAGAAGATATCTACTTTTAAAAAAAATATATTTTTAGAAAATCAAAAAAAATTCAGAAATTTGGTAAACTTAATGCAGCTTTAAAATGTTGAAAATAATAGCATTTAAACCCCAGAAATCTTTTTATAATTCTGATTTATGATACTCATTTATCAAAAATGATATTTACGAAAGGAAAAAAAAAAAAGAAATCATAAGAGATGATTAAACAATTTTTAATACTGTTATGGTATTGTCCATCTGGGCAGGCAGCTGTCTGTTAACAATTTGGTTTCTGTGCATTTAAAGACTCACTGTCTGTCCAATTCATCTCAAACTTTGTCAACTTATTCCTTGTTACAAGACAATGCTTGGGATTGTAAATCAGGTCACTATGTCAAAGGTCAAGGTGACAGTTACTCTATATAGAACTTCAGATTCTGTGCATTTAAAGACACACTATTTGTCCAATTGATCTCAAATTTAGTCAACTTATTTCTAGTAAAGACAATGCATGAGATTGCATATCCAGTCACTAGGTTAAAGGTCAAGGTCACAGTTACTATAAATTTATAGTATTGCATTTAAAGACACACTTTTTGTCTGATTGATCTCAAACTTTGTCAACTTATTTCCAGTGACAAGACAATGCATTGGATTTCAAATCAGGTCACTAGATCAAAGATCAAGGTCACAATTATAGATAGAAATTTAGTTTCCCTGCATTTACAGATGCACTGTTTGTCTGACTGATCTCAAACTTCTTCTACTTATTCCCAGTGACAAGACAATGCATGGGATTGCAAATCAGGCCAATAGGTCACAGGTCAAAATCACAATAACTGTATTAAATAGAAATTCAGTTTCCCTGCATTTAACGATGCACTATTTATCTGTTACTGATATAATATTTGTTACCATATAAAAGCTACTCAAAGCAAAAGTCAAGAATCTATTAAAACTAAAAGTACATGATAAACACCTTTGCAACAAAAATGCATTTTCCATGGAGATTTAGTGTAGACTGAAATACCCCATCCACTGAGAAGGAAGTCCATGTGTGAAGCCAGGCGAGGCACATAATTCTCCAGAATTGTTGTTTGAAACTTAGCAGATATATGACTTGTCCCTTCAGGATTTCCTTACTTATGCTTCTTGCTCACATCATAGATAGTTACAGGCGTGTATGGCCCCACTTGGTGATGCTCTTGCTCTTTTATGTTTTAGTTTAAACTTAGTTATATTTTTTTCAGAATTTGACAAAAACATAATTCCAGAAATGGGATCATTAGGTGTACTTGGTCCAACTATCAAGGGTTATGGTTGTGCTGGTGTGTCTTCTGTAGCCTATGGTTTAATAGCAAGAGAAGTTGAAAGGTATTTTTGATACACAGTTAATTAAGTGATAGATAGCAATTACACATATAAGCTTTCAGTGTAAATTGAATTATGTTCAAGTTTCTGCTAGCTTAAATTTCAAATCCTTCATTGCTTGTGTTACACATACAAGTTTTTAATTTAAGTTGAACAATATTCAAGTTTCTGCCAGCTAAAATTTTAAATCCTTTATTGCTTGTGTGTTTTTCATTTAAAGTTAGCATGGGAAAATTTTTATACAGAGAAGTTTGGTTAAAACACCAGTAATGGGAAATAAAATACATAGATTTATAAGAAAATGTTGTTTTTTTTAGAATTATTTAATAAGAAGATGGTTGTTACACTATCATGTTCTGAACCAAGATTATAGTCTTTTGGCGTGGACAGTTGGTTTGTCTGCATAAATATTACTGCAGTTTTTATCTACAAAAAGAAAATTGATCATAGACATAAAATGACAATGTCTTTCTGTTCAAATTGTTTCATTATCTAGGATTGTCATTCTCAGAATAGACTCATTTTTATAGGGTGAAGAAAAATTGTATAGGTTTTAATCCTGTGATATGGTTGATTCTTTTCAGAGTTGACAGTAGTTACAGATCAGCAATGAGTGTTCAGTCATCATTAGTGATGCATCCAATAAATGAATATGGTACAGATGAACAAAAAGAGAAATATTTACCAAAATTAGGTATGAATTGACATGATAACTACTATGATAAGCTGTTGGGTAGAGTACTGTCTATTTTTAATGAGATCAGTCACTGTTCAGACATTTTTGTAGCATGCTGTATAAAAGAATTTTTTTTGCTGAGAATAGAGTAGTGTATTGGTTTTTTTTTTTATTCAAAGCTATGATTTTTCCTTTATATCAAGGCATTCAGATCTAGGATGATAGATGAAACTGGATTTAAATGAGATTGTAAAAACAAACAATACAAACCCAAAAGTTGAAAGTAAAATAACAGGCAAGGCAACATAATCTCTGTTGAGCTTTGAAAAATTGACTTTAGCTCTGTGTCATAATTGTTGCTGATAGTTGCTGGACATTTTCATATACTAGTGTGGATGAAATACATAAGTTATATCTCTGCAATGTGTGAAATAGCCGGTGGCTTTTTATAAAAGTGAGATACAATATAACAATATTTAACAAATTTAAAATACCATAGCTAGTTTTTTCTGTCTGTATGAACAAGGTGTATAACATAAGTGGGATTTATTAAAGTACCCCCTAATTGTCTTGGTTATGATTCAAAAAGTAAAAGGAAACTAAAATATTTTTTGTCTTTTATCATTACTCTGATTTATTGGAATGGCAAAGAGAGAGATGTAAAAGGGTTGAACAGATACATGTACAAAGAAGTGGAAGGAGACTGTGGTTGCCCTGTAGCCTCTACCCCACAGAGTAATGTTTTGACTTTAAAAGCAGTCAAAAAAAAAAAATAAAAAAAAATAAAAAAATAAAATAATTATGCAATTTTTCTCAAATAATAGGAACCCACAATCATTAGACATTATTGTACTGCCATAAATTTTTCAAAAGGGGAATTGATTGGATGTTTTTATTTGTGTTTTCAGCAAGAGGAGAATTGATTGGATGTTTTGGTTTGACAGAACCCAATCATGGTAGTGATCCGTCGTCCATGGAAACTAGAGCTAAATACAACAAATCAAGAAAAACATACACATTAAATGGAACAAAATCATGGTAAGTTTAACGTAGCAGTTGCTTACATTTACAAAACTTGTATTATATATCAGGTTTTAAATTTGACAATAATCAATCAAAAATACAATAACTTTTATCTCTTCTAAACTTGCTAGAAGCTGTTAATGTGGCTTTAATAAATTTGTTTTTTAGGATCACAAACTCTCCTATAGCTGATGTTTTTATTGTATGGGGAAAATCAGAAGCACACAACAATCAAATTAAAGGCTTTATCTTGGAGAAGGGCATGAAGGGTTTAACTGCCCCTCAGATTCATGGGAAGTTTTCATTACGTGCTAGTGTTACTGGTCAGATATCTATGGATGAGGTGGAGATTCCAGAAGAGAACTTATTACCTCATGTCACTGGTCTCAAGGTTTGTTATATATCTTTTTAGTTTACGTTATGTTTTCGACTTGATCTAGGCTCTTTATATATACATGTATATGTTAATATTTTGGTTCAAGATTTTAATTATCTTGTTATACATGTTAGCCAAGTATGCTTATTGATATCATATAATTACATATATTTGTTGCCTCTTTGCAAACACGCTAAAAGGTACCAATGCAGTTGAAGCAAAAATTTTGATTGTGTACATATTCAGAATATTTATTGATATTCATTTATAAAGTACATTGTAAAGTAAAACTGATTAACAGCACAAAAAGTGACTACAGGGTCTCTTAGGGAAGAAAGGTTGAATTGATAATGTGTCAAATAAAAGAAAGATGTGTTTTGCACTCTTGGTTGTATTAAATCAACTCTTACTTTGTTAAATCAAAAATATAAAGAGTTATGACCAAGTATTTTAGATACAGAATATAAAATGGATATATGTATTATTTTACAGGGTCCCTTTGGCTGTTTGAATAGTGCTAGATATGGTATTGCTTGGGGGTCTTTGGGAGCAGCTGAATTTTGTTTAGAAACAGCAAGGCAGTATGCTCTTGATAGGTTAGAAGTTTTCTTTTTTCTTTCATTTCAAAACTTTCTCCTAGGTGGTTGTGGAACTGCACTATACATGTATACCATATAAAGAGAATCTATTACGAGTTTGAGGAAATTCTGATCAAGTGGTCAGATCTTCGTTTGAGATGAAAAAGATCTGACTACGAGATCAGAATTTTTCTATCTCGACCTCAGTCGGGTAATTGATTATTTTTCTCGCATATAATTTACGAAAAAATATCGGAATCCCTTCTGTTACATTGCAGGATTTTGCTAGTGGAAGAAATACAAAACACGCAACAACTACAAATAACATTTCACTCACAGCATAATGTGAACATACGCGGCAAAACAAAACATCAATTTTCTCTTTATATATATATATATATATATATGTATATATATTGTTTAGTAAAATGATATTATTCATCATAAAAAAGTCTTTTTTGTCGTTTTCATATAATTTTTTCCACAAAATTATGACCCTTGCCAATTGAAAAAAATTTAGTCCCCGTTCAACTGAGATAGGCTACATGTGCGCACGTGGGTGCAATATTAAAAAAAATATTGTACCACCCATTCAGTGAGATAAATCTATCACATATGCAAGAAATATGTTAATAGAAATATAAAATGAGAAGACAATTGAGAATCTACTGCTAAACTTCTGTATAGAGGGTTGAATTTATAGAATGCAACTTTTGGTATATATGAAAGTTTTACAAATGTATAAAAATTGAAAAAAAAATAGTAGAAATATGTGTTATTCAAATGTTTTGATGCTTACTGTACTTATTGATAGGGAAAAAATCACTGCAGTTATGGAAGTGATACTGTATTATTTACTGTTTAGTTTACATTTTTTCCATCCTTGTAAAAAATCCTACCAGAATTTTACAAATACTTTTTGGCTTTGCTATAATTGCTAATGCCAGCAATTGAAAAAAATTATGATTAAATTTTTTTTAATTACTTTATAATTTTCTTGTTTCAGAACACAATTTGGTAGACCTTTAGCAAAAAATCAGTTAATACAGAAAAAGCTGGCAGATATGTTAACCGAAATCACTATTGGTCTACAAGCATGTATTCAAGTTGGAAGATTAAAAGATGCTGGAAAGTAAGAATGCATTCATGTATTAATATATTAAGAGCATCAAAATTTACACACCAAAGTGAACTATGTAGTTACTTAAAGTGCCTCAGACACTTGAAGAAATTTTTTGGCAACTCTGAGAGAAAACTTTTTTCATCAGGTGGCCCCATAATACCTTTCACAGTATGTAATTGTTTATCTAGTATTTTGGCATGATAACAGTACATCTTTTTGTGAGTAAATGGAGTTAAAAGTTAATCTATTGATTGTATTTATTTTGATAAAGAAAGGTAGCAAGCAGATTGAGAAAAAAAAATCCCATTATTTTGTAAAGTGAAAGCTGGGTTGAAGATCATTACAGTATTATCACATTTAAGTATGTACCATATTTTATGACTTAACAAAAAGTTTGAATTAAGTATTGCATTTCATTTTAGAGTTACACCAGAAATGATTTCCTTGATAAAGAGAAACTCCTGTGGTAAAGCATTAGACATATCTCGACAGGCTCGTGATATACTTGGTGGAAATGGTATTAGTGATGAATACCACATTATACGTCATGTGATGAACTTGGAAGCAGTTAATACATATGAAGGTATGTTGACCTGTTGTAACCCTGATGTTAGTTAATTATATATTGCTTTCATGGCATCACATTTTTAGGACATTAAATTCGACATTTATCTATTTTAATAGCAAAGTTTTTCTTGTTCTCATGTCCCCATTTTCTTTTAAACTTTCTGATCTAATCAGTTCTATTAATCTATACAAGGCTTTTGCTTGGATTTCAAAGTAAAGATCAGCTCTTGAGTACATGTAAACCATTAAATACCTCTGTATCCATAATGACCTAACATGTAGTTCCAGTAAATTTTATTTTACAATGAAACATGTTTGTTTAGACAATTTTTCTGTTTATTGTAAAATCAAACCTTTTATAACAAAGAATCATCTGTTAAACACGAAATAAAAATTTTAACGGTTCTGTAGATGTTTAGTTTGAACAAGTGTTACTGCACAGTACACATACAATATACAGATTTTTAATACACTCTTTGTATCTTTCTCTCAATAATTTTTACTACTCTATTATTATATTATTGTTTTATATTGTTAGGTACACACGACATACATGCCTTGATTCTTGGAAGGGCTATTACAGGAATACAGGCATTTACGGCAGATAATTAAAAACCTTGTCTAGAATTATCCGTATCATAAACAGAAAAATATTTTCAGTTGTCTGGATTACCTACTATGTGACAGAATTACAGGAAGTTTAATAAACAAGCTATAGAAACTCAGGGATGGGATAATGGCATGCTTAACTTTGCAACTTTCAGTATTATTATGATAAGAACTAGTTCAATTTTAGCTGGTCCGAATTAAATTCCATATAGTCCTCCTGCATTACTGTTAGCTCTTTAAATTTATATATCACTTCCAAGTCAAAATTCTTTTACTGATATGGAGATGGTCAGCATGACTTTCTGGATGAAACAGGGTTACATGGATCTTTGCATTCAAACTGACAAACTTCCTCATATTGTCTGCAGAGTTTGTATCAAACTTAGGTGATGTATGTCACTTTTATTTATACTTTATACTATTCACCCATTGAGGTTCTTGCATTTTGTGTTTTGAAATACTGAAAAGTTTGATTTATTGATTTTACCCCGGTAAAGTTGAAAATGGTGTTTGATTTTACCCTGGTAAAATTGAAAATGGCAACATGAAAACAATCTTAGTTATGTCTGAAACTGTGATGCACATTATCTTGTTTTTGATCAGGATTTGATGACTGGCTACATTCCTTCTGTTGAGTTGTTTAAGCTCTGAAGGGAGCTGTTACTTTGATGTCCACTTCAGTGGTCAACTTCGACATTTGTGCAATTCTTTATGTTGTCTTTGCTTTAACATCCTGCCTAAATTTAAGTCGAAAACAACCAAAGACATGAATATAAGCTTATTTAATGGTAATTTTTGATGGAAAAGACAAATCATGTGAATAAAAATATAGTCGTACAAATTTTTAGAATGTTTTGTAATGTTTAAGATTTTGAGTTGATAAAGCACATACAGTGAGAGTTGAAACTGTTTGAAATGTATCTAAATGTAACTTAAAACTACATGTATACATCAAATTTTATTTTCTGTTGTATAATATTAAGTGCTGTTTACAGATTGTGCCAAATACATTTATGTGGTTTCTGGTGTTTATATTAATATATTTGCGAGTTTGAATAGCAGTTTATTTAATCTTTTGGCCTCCAAATTTAGAATTGACTTGCCTGATACAGAGCATGTCAAAAATAATTTTTGGGTCAAAAGTGTGATCTTACATTTTGACATATCAAATTGATTACTTTGCTGTTGGTGAATAAGGAAACATGTTTGACCTGACAGAGCAGGTCACACTTGTTGAGATTTTTCATTGATGTAACAATGTACACTTATAAATTAAAATATTTTATTGTGATAAAAATGTGTTTACAGTATGTTAATACTAAATGTAAATATTGAACAATCTAAATAAAAACAAAGTTTTTACATACTTAGTTTGTGTTATTTGTTTACTTGACTTGTACACTCTGGTCTATTTACATTTTCTCTGTATGTGTAAAGTTTTGAATCCAATTTGACTCTGGCTTTCTGTTCTGCCCCACTCATAGTCACATATAAGTTGCAGGTTTTTATATTTCATTATAAACTTGACTTAAAGTGTCTTTAATATACTCATTCAGTGTGGCATCAGGATCTAGTATTTATGGCTTTTAAATAATATTTCTGACAACTCCATGTGTGTATTCAATTTTTTGCCAAGTTTGTTATATTTCAAAAATGATTAGTGCAATAAAGAAAATAATAAACAAAAATTATGTAAGGAATATGTTTAATATGTAACAAGACAAACTTTTGGTTGAAAGTACCTTTAGAATTTTATTTATTTTCACTGGTGTATTGATTAATACCAGAGACAGAATTAAATAATGGATCCACTCTACAGCTCTGTTCTGTTTGTCCTGGTAATTGCTCACATGTTTTATGTTTTCAAACAACTTTTCTTTACACCCTTTAGTTACTGCTTAACCTTATTAGCTCACCTGAGCACAAAGTGCTCAAGTGAGCTATTGTGATGGGTCATTGTCCGTTGTGCGACATGCGTCATCTCGTCGTCATCTTTTGATCATTAACACTCCTGAAGCCACAATTTGAGTGCAATCTTAATCAAACTTGCTCAGAATGATCCTCTTGACAAAAGCTAGCTCAAGTTTGTATATGGGCCATGTTGGGTCAATAAGTAGGTCACTAGGTCAAATAATAGAAAAACCTTGTTGACAACCCTGAGGCCCCAATTTGAGTGCAATCTTCATCAAACATTGTCAGATTGATCCTCTTGACCAAAGCTAGCTCAAGTTCGTGTATTGGCCATGTTGGGTCAATAATTAGGTCACTAGGTCAAATAATAGAAAAAACCGTGTTAACACTCCTGAAGCCACAATTTGAGTGCAATCTTCATCTAACTTAGTCAGAATGATCCTCTCAGCAAAAGCTAGCTCAAGTTGTTATATGGGCCATGTTGGGTCAATAAGTAGGTCATTAGGTCAAATAATAGAAAAACCTTGTTAACAACCTGAGGCCCCAATTTGAGTGCAATCTTCATCAAACATTGTCAGATTGATCCTCTTGACCAAAGCTAGCTCAAGTTCGTGTATTGGCCATGTTGGGTCAATAATTAGGTCACTAGGTCAAATAATAGAAAAACCTTGTTAACAACCTGAGGCCCCAATTTATGTGCAATCTTCATCAAACATTGTCAGATTGATCCTCTTGACAAAAACTAGCTCAAGTTCGTATATGGGACACGTTGGGTCAATAAGTAGGTCATTAGGTCAAATAATAGAAAAACCTTGTTAACAACCATGAGGCCCCATTTTGAGTGCACTCTTCATCTAACTTAGTCAGAATGATCCTCTTAGCAAAAGCTAGCTCATGTTCTTATATGGGCCATGTTGGGTCAAAAAGTAGGTCACTGGGTCAAATTCCAGAAAAACCTTGTTAATACTCCTGAGGCCCCAATTTGAGTGCAATCTTCATCTTACTTAGTCAGAAGTGATCCTCTTGACAAAAGCTAGCTCAATATTGGCCATGTTGGGTCAATAAGTAGGTCACTAGGTCAATAATAGAAAAACCTTAGTTAACAACCCTGAGGCCCCAATTTATGTGCAATCTTCATCAAACATTGTCAGATTGATCCTTTGACCAACGCTAGCTCAAGTTCGTGTATTGGCCATGTTGGGTCAATAAATAGGTCACTAGGTCAAATAATAGAAAAACCTTGTTAACACTCCTGAGGCCCCATTTTGAGTGCAATTTTCATCAAACATCCGTCAGATTGATCCTCTTGTCCAAAGCTAGCTTAAGTTCGTATATGGGCCATGTTGGGTCAGTAAGTAGGTCACTAGGTCAAATAAAAGAAAAACCTTGTTAACACTCCTGAGCCACCAATTTTAGTACAATCTTTATTTAACTTAGTCAGAATATTAATGATCCTCTTGACAAAAGCTAGCTCAAGTTTGTATAATGCCCATGTTGGGTCAATAGGAGGTCAATAGGTCAAATTATAAAAAAAACATTTTTAACACATCTGATGGCTCAATTTTTGTCCAATCTTCATCAAACTTAGTCAGAATGATCCTCTTGACAAAAGCTAGCTGAAGTTTTTTTCTGGTTATGTTTTGTCAATAGATCATGAGGTCAAATTAAATAAAAACCCCGTTAACACATTTGAGGCCCAAATTTTAGTCCAATCTTCATCAAACTTGCTGAGATTGATCTTCCTTACAAGAGCTAGCTAAAGTTTATATATGGGTCATGTTAGGTCAATAAGTAGGTCACTAGTTCGAAATAAAGGAAAAATCTCTTTTAAAAATAGAAGCTCCTGTTTGCCAAAATCAAGCTGAGTGTACATCATTTTCAGGTGAGCGTCCAGGGCCTTCATAGGCCCTCTTGTTAATGTTTATAGTCTAAGGTCCCTTACCTTATTATTTTACATTTTTTTCTCTATAAAAATATTCCTTAAATGCATATCTAATTTGTATGATAAAATACATTTTCATCGTTTTCCTATGTGTTTTTCATTAAAAAATAATGATAAAAGTAAAAAATATAAAAAATTGTGAAAAATGATGAACCAAAAGCAAAACTTTAATAAAACAGCTCTAGCCCTATTGAAGAAGTTAATCTAATAAGTTATCATGACATCTATTATACTCAAAACCATTCCTTTGCAATCTGTGTCATTGTTTATGTATCTTTTCTCTCTTACAATATTGCAATAAAATTTACAATGATAGAGATATATTTTTATAATCAATAGTCCCAATGTGCTGTCATTTTGTTTTTTGTAAAAATAATGTCATGTTTTTTTTGTTTTATGGTTGTTAGATATTAATTGTTTAATGTTGTTTATCATTTTCCTTTTTTTGTCTTTTTGTGTTGTTTTGGACTACTTACCACCTAATGTTTTTAAGCCACAGGAACCTATTGATATTTCTCATTTACAACTGTCTATGGTTACAAGGCATAACAAAGAAAAAAAAACACGAATTAAAATCTTTATTGAACACATTGAATGATTGAAACTTATTTTAAAACCAACAACAAAAACATGATCAAGTACATGTATACCAATTTGAACAAATGATAAAAACTTTCTAAACCTGGGATAAATCTTGTCCTTTTTTAATATTTGATGATTTGTCTTTGCTTTTTGTTTTAACTTCATCACTCGATTCTCTTCTAGCCTTATTCAAGTATTTCTAGACAAAATAAAATAATGTTATTAGTACATATTGAATGAAGTATACTTTGGAAGACTTGAGATAAAGTTGATTGGGATGAAGAGTTTACAAAATGCAGATGGTTTGGTGTCAACTAGTTCAAAGTATGCAAAATGCAGCAGATACAGCAATGAAAAGAAAGCGTAATCATGACTGCATAGATGCATTTTCTGATCTAACTTTTATTGTTGTGCTTATGATTTTATGCTGAAACCCTTTTTAAAGATGATTTTAACATGAAATTGCTTTTACAAATTTAACTTGCATTGTTTTTAGCTCACCTAAGCACATAGTGCTCAAGTGAGCTATTGTGATAGGTGATCACTATAGTGATCTGTGTGTCATGTGTCGTGTGTCAACTTTTGATTGTTAACACTCCTGAGGCCACAATTTAAAAACAATCTTAATCCAACTTGCTCAGAATGATCCTCTTGACAAAAGCTAGCTCAAGTTCGTATATGGGCCATGTTGGGTCAATAAGTAGGTCACTAGGTCAAATAAAAGAAAGACCTTATTAACACTCCTGAGGCCACAGTTTTAGGCCAATCTTTATCAAACTTGCTCAGAATGATCCTCTTGACAAAAGCTAGATCAAGTTCGTATATGGGCCATGTTGGGTCAATAAGTAGGTCACTAGGTCAAATAATAGGAAAACCTTGTTAACACCCCTGAGGCCCCAATATTTAGTCCAATCTTAATCAAACATTGTCAGATTGATCCTCTTGACAAAAGCTAGCTCAAGTTTGTATATGGGCCATGTTGGGTCAATAAGTAGGTCACTAGGTCAAATAATAGAAAAACCTTGTTAACACACTTCTGAGCCCCAATTTTATTAGTATTTTAAGAACTTCTTAATTTTATCTTTGTTTTGTTAATAATTCCATTTTTTTCAGAAACGTCCACAAACAGGTTTAGAGTTGAAAATATATAATAAAATTTCAACAATGGTATCAAAAAGGAAACACACACAATTTTATTTATTATATCACTATTTGACTCTATACAAACATGGTTATTCATAACAGGGTTCACTCGTTGATATGGTAACAAAACAAAAACAAAATCATAACTATTGATTGAAGGTACCACCGATTGCCATGGTAGCAATACAAAACCAAGAACATTGATTGGAGATTTTATTGATTGTCGTGGTAAGCGAAAAAAGTCGTAATTATATATTGCAGGTACCACTTATTATTATGGTAGCGAATCAAATTCAGAGCCACTAATGGCAATCGTCATGGTAAATAATTGTTTATACAATTGTAGCGCATTCTTTATTTTGCAGAATATAAAAACATACCATTAGGTCTTTACTCATAAAATAAGGCTTCGTTTCTCCGTCATTCATTTCACAATCCTCGCAGAAGCATAGAAATATCGTATCGATGACAATCTGTTTGTTGTTAAAGAAAAACAATTGTATAAATATCAACTAGTTTCTAAATATTCCCCATGTTTATTTTTTCACAAACTAGCTTATACCATCGAAAGATAAATCTTTATCATTCAGTATGTAGTACCGTTTACCCTTCTTAAAAATAACATTTTAAACTTGTTGAGAAGAAAACGTGGTCAGATCTTTTGACATCCACTTTACCTTGCACCAAAATGACATATTTATTATATTTGCTGCATTTTTAAAAAGATCAGTGATATATTGTTTTATATATTTTATTAACAAAAAGTAAAGTATCAACTGGTTTAAAAATATCATCATAAATAATTAGTAAGATATTTTAGTCCGTTATTTATTACCACCCCTTTTAATTATTACTGACGCACAAAAAGATGATTTATGATCAAAATGATGAGTTCATTCCTACAAAATTACTTTAACAATTACACATGACATCATTGTGATACAAGTATAGCATAAAAAACTATATACTTAGAGGTTGGATTCACATTTGTTTTCTATATACATGTACAGGTTAAATGATTGTCTTTTTCCTTTATTTTTTTGCTTGTGAATGTGTTCTCACTTCTCTTGATGGATCTTTTCATTTACAAAGCGAATTATAATTTGCTGTAACATTTATACACTTACTTTGTGTAGACACTTGGGACTGACTCAAAGACAAAGTGATAGTCTTTATTTGTGTACAATGGTCATTAACTAGAATATACCTACCTCATACACCAGTAAAAATATATGTGATACTACAAAGCCAAATGCACAACCGACTGTTAGTGGAACCCATATGTAATTGATGTTCTCATTATCCTGCAAGGAAAAACAACATACTGTTTGTTTTAACTAAAATTGATGTAAACCGTACTTATTTTATGTCTTGAAATGTTTCAACGTTTTGGAAGTAGAATAGTAAAATTCAGCCAACGACGTGTTTAAAGGATTGAAAGTAAAGGTAAAGCAATGTATTGTTCCTTAATTAAAAAAAGGTAAGTTTTTTTATTGTAATAATAAGCATTTCTTGCTTCGAGATATAACCAAGGCCAATTTTAAGTTGATAAAGCAAATACCCTAGACCATATTTACAATTTATTTGTAAGTCTGAAATCAACAATTTTATAAATGTATTTAGCACAAAATCAATAATAAATGGTAATATTTGAATCAACACTATTATTTATTGATATCATTATCAATGTAATGATTTTTTTCTGTATGAAATTATCACTTTGCATAACAATGTCATTAGTTTGTACTTTACCTTAAGTAGTAAACCTCCGGATACAAGAACGACAGCAACAGTACAAAGTTTTCCAAGAAACAATACAAAGTCGCCTATTGAATTGATGGCTGCAACCCGAAGAGCATTTGCAACAATGATCAGAAATGCTTTGTGTGCTGCTTTGCAAAAATTATAGCCGTAGATTGCTAGAAACAAAAATCAATTAGAAAAAGATTATAACAAAAAATAATGAATATTTTATAAATAAAATAACATGTTTAGATATCATGTACTAAACACATGCATGTAAATCCAAGTTAAGTTGACTGAATGCACAGACGAGCGTTCTAATCGTTTAAAACAACATCAATGCATACCTGTATGCTTAGTGATCATTAAATGAAAACCATAAACGTTTTCCAAGCACGCAAAAAAGTTGAGGTTTTCAAATGCAAACATCCAGAAATATGGCATTTTTCGCAATACAAAGATGCAATATTGCGTTAATATAATGAATCATTTCAAAAACAAGATACGGCATCTGTTATAAATATATTTTGGATCTATAACTGCTTTTGTTTTACTTCATGGTGGTGATGCAGTTACGGTTTTCATAATTTAAAAGACTTCATTCAGATATTATGATAATCGTATATTGTAAAATGATCTTTAAAGTACAGTTCGCTTTCTAAATACAATAATAACTTGCACTCAACACATTTAAACAATAACGTTCAACTTGACAAAAGAATAAATGATAAAAAATATTAATAAAAATCTTATAAAAAAGTCTATAAAAATACAAAAAACATTCATATTAACACGTTTTCATTGGAAAAAAGTGTAAATTTACCAATTTCAATGTAAGCGTTTCTGTTCAAATAAGCAAGAAATTTTTCAAAGCACCAAAGACAACACTGAAAAACCTTCAATAAAAATTCTGCTATTTTGTTTACTTTTCCTTTAAGTCTGAAAGAAAATGAAAAAAATCTGAAGCATGCAATTGAAAGTATCAATTGTATCCAGCCTAATATACTTAATAATTGATACTTCTTGTTGTCAATATTCTAAGAAGGATCTCAGAACTAGGTATTCCTCTTGCTGTTCCTTCAACAACTTTTATAAACAACTGGATGTTACGAAGGTACTATAACATATTCATTAAACATAATGTTTAAAAGAACATAATCATTGTGGTAAAAGTCAGAAAACGTTCTTTGCACACATAATCTGAAGCATCTGGTTTGTATCTTGCTACAACATTTTCAGCCTTCCTAATTTTTGAAATTTAATTTAAACTAAGAGTTGTTTCCTCATTCAAAGCATTTCTTAGCTGAATTTTGATTTATATAATTTTGGAACTTTGAATTCATTAATTTTCAAAATGTTTGGATTATCTTTTTTATCTATCAACCTTTTTCACCCCTAGTGACACTGATGAGGAATGAATTTCTGAAATATGCACATATGCACTGCAAATTTAAACAGGTATTTTTGTCAAATATTTGCATAGTTTATCAGCTTTGTTTAACTTTTATTGTCATTAAACATACACTTTTTGTATACTGACATACTTTTTTTTCGCATATTAAGATGGAAAGCCAAAGAGCACACGTAATTTAAAATAATAAGGTTATATACAAAATGCAGAATAGGCACTCAATTAAAAGTCATAATCATATAATATTTGTAGATAGAGAGGAAAATGGAGCATGAATAAGCTTAAGTCCAGACAATTAAGAAAAGATAATATTTTATATGTTGTATATAAAAAGCTTCTAGCATAGCAGAATCTAACAGATATTTCGAGTGTAAGGTTTTAAAGTATAACTTACTGTTTCTGTACATACGCCAGGATAAGACGTGCTAATCTTACAAGTGCAATAATAAATGAACCAAAAGCTATTGATCCTAAATGGTATCTGAAATAATATGATGAGCAAAATGATGTGTAAATTTCTATTAAGTAGTTATATTGTTTCAAAAATTGTGTTTAGAAATTTATCACACACACACACACACACACACACACACGCACACACACACACACACACTTCTTTTGAATAAATAAGGAAAAAATCTTAAAATAAATGAAAAGCCTTTAAAAGTTCTTTTGTTTTAAAGCATTATCATTTTAATATTTGTAGATAGAGAGGAAATCTTCTTTTTTGGTAAAGACAATAATCAAACCAGAGCGAAAACATTTTAAAGAAGATGACGTGTCCCCTATTTGGACGTGCCAAATACGTTTACCGTATTGTTCTTCCAATAGAGGTTAAAATTGGACATCCTAATTTGCTCTTGTCCCTGCAATAAAAAGATAATTATTGTTAAACATAATTCTTCGTGTTATGAAGAGACAAGATTAGATGGTGAAAATCTTGAAAATTAAATAATCGACTACTGTATTTGGATAAGTGTAAGTTTAACATAATATACATATAACTTAGACATCTGGGTATATAAAGTACTATAATACCGATTACATATACAGACTTTAATTATCTTATATGAAATTTGTGATTTCTAAATAGTGAAATTTGATGCAAAATGCAATAAAAATGTGACAGGATTTATTTTAAAACATTTATTTTACATAAGGTAGAAAAATTCCTGATTGATTTTTTGCGTTCTATCACCAAATCAATTTAGTAGTACAGTAGTTACCTGTGAAAGTACCAAGTTGCCACAGCCCCGGCAATAACCATATCTTGACAGGCGACAACAAAAGCCGAGATCCACAACATACCGAAGTAATGGTACCACCTCAAGTACTGTGTAAAATACAAAGGAGAGGATTATGAAACATTCCCAATATCACTTAAAAATACCATAGATAAAAGATATGTGAGGGAAATTATACGGCAAGAACGCTTAACGACAATGTCTAAAAACAAAATACGTTTGATTTGTTTTCTTAAACAAATTAAGTAGTTAACAAAAATCATCTGGAATTATTTGAGGGAACAAAAGCAAAGCGAATAATGTAAACCAAAAGTTTACCATGGCTGATTAGATTGGCGAAGTAAGTCGGTGAATATAAAATCATTAATAAACATATGCACATTCCATTTCAAAGCGACTATTTGGGAAAAAGAAGAAAGTTACATTCAGAAAACACGCTTATCAGAACGTGTCACATAATAAAAATCAGAGCCTTCATCATATCCTATTTTATTTGATCTTATTACTTATGTATTGGTTCAAATAAAACAATATGTCTTTTTTGAATTAAACAAACGTTTAAGCTGTAATTTAAAAGGGTTTAAGGCTTTTCTTGTATAACCCATATATTTTATACTTATAAAACAGATAACTTTCGATAAAACATGGATTTACCCGCCATGTCTGATCCATTTCGAACACAACTTTACTTGTTACATTATTGACAACCGGCAAACCTATAAAAGAATAAGATGTAATATATAAAAACATTCGACAAAATTTTAAAACATGCATCTTACTTTAACTTTATATCTTGTATAATAGCTTAAAAATCTGTATTTTGGGTCAAAATATTTTGATTTATGATGGCAACTACTTTGTTTTTTTTTACCCGCCGTTCATTTAGTAACGAATATATAACAAATACCTGCTAAATTAGGGTTAAAAATTAATCTAAGAACCAGATGACTGAATAATTTTTGCATTCTCACGTCTATGAGTTTTAATGTTGCTTTTTCAAGTTTTTGTTGCTGATTTTGTCAAGAATATGTGTGCTAAATTAATTCTACAAACATATAAGAAAAAATCAGAAAAACAAAATTTGGTTGTCCAATTGTTAGTGTAATGCCAAGTGTCTTCTTAATGCTGTCCGAGCACGGATTTATTAAAATTAAGTTTTGACAAATTTTGTAAATGCATTTCTTTACTTACCAGATGTTTCCACGTATACAGCAATGACACAAAGTATAACAACAAAACCAAGTAACAATATCATCGTCTGAAAAAAAAAAACCACAAATAGTATCAGAAAATATCTCGGTCCGAAATAACAAGAAGTATGAAATTACAAATTATCACTAATAACGAAAAGAATGGTATCACAAAATATTTTTAAAACACAAAACAAAATCAACCACCAATGTCTAAAAATTAAACTTTCCATGTAACTGTATACGTTTTAACAAAATATATCTTTGTTCCGATGTTAAATTCAAGTCGGTGTTATTATCTGTAAAATGATACTAGGTTTGGTCCTTAAAAGATCAAAATTAGTGTAATAATAATAGTGAAACACAAACATACCAGTCCATGTCCAAAAGCGTAAGGGAAAGAATAAAAGTATAACAATTTAAAACTTTAATGAAGCTTTTCTGAGCCTCACTATATAAAATAAACTTCTCATAAGATAGAAACTTTTTAATCAAATTGTATGTTAAGGTTAAGAGTGGTTGTATAGATTGCTAAGTAAAATGTACAACCCAGATTGGGCAATGAAAGTGTAAATTCAGAATTCATAACTTTAAAAATAAAACTGCAGCTGTCCACGTAACCAAATTTCATAATATAGAATTATAACTAATTACACAGATAACAACGTTACTATTCAATACTATATAACCAAATAATATGGATATGAATAATTGTTCATTAAATTGTTTCATAGACCGTTTTATAGCTAGTATGACCAAGTAGTAATAACCTTGGTCCGCTTTCAGATAATCATTCATTTGACATCTTTCAGAAACGTAACTGAGTCGGTGAATCTGTAGTTAAACATAACAACTAACAGCCTTACCATAACATTTGTTAATAAATTAAATAAATGGAGTTGGAGATGGGAAGCATATTTATATGTACATCAAATAACAAAATAACACCAAATGACAAACTCACCCAGACTGGTTGCAAAAGAAGAAATGGCATTCTTTTTAAAGCTTTTCCTGCTTCTTTGAATAATAAAACCACCTATAAGCAAATAGCAGTTGTATTACAAACAATATCACGGCAATGTTTACTACATTTTGAAGCAAAAAGTTAAACAACCTGAAACATGTGCACCGAAATTTGTGCCTAAAATTTTTTAATTTATACTTATGCAAAGTGTAACAAAACATTATAAAACAAAACAAAGCACGTGTAATGACAGGAATAAAATGACTGTTTTACTTAGTGTACTATAACATAGCAAAATGACTAAAGGTAAAATTAATAACATTAACAATCAAGTTTTCAAGCATAGAAAGGCTTGGATTTCATTTTAAAAAATACTACCACAATATTTGTTTCGGCAAAACATAGAAGACGCTATAAGCTCCGAAAACCGATTGTTCTCCGTTTATCGATTAAAATCAATAAATTACTGTTTTTGCAATCAATAATTAACGGCAGTGAAATATTACAGGACCTGAATATTTTGTCTACTTGTAAAAAAAATTAGTATATGCATTTATTAAAAAAAAATCTCACTGCAATAATAAAGAACCTGAATATTTTTCTACTTTTAAAAAAAGTTAGTATATGTATTTATTTTTTTTTTAAAATACAATCTCGGGAACCTAGACATACTATGCAGGGTGTGTAATATTTCAATGTCTTATTGAACTAAAGTTAAAACTAAAATAATAATATAGTAAAAAAAAAAATAAATGATTTATTTGTTTATTTACCAGTGCTATTCTTTTCCTCATTACTAACAGCACAAGCATAATTATAACCTAAAAAACAAAAGAATTTGAAAATCTAATTATCGTATGTAAAGTTGATTCTCCTCATTTAAGATATATAAGAACCAAAATATTCCGGTCAAAAACTACGCAAGCGAATTGTTGGATTGATTAAACAGAGTTTCTTTTGCTTACGATTTTAATAACAAATATTGCATGTTGATTTTTTACTCAGACGGTATATAAGATATACTTACCGCTATTGTTGTTGCTATACAAGAATAAACAAGCCAGGTTCTAACTTCTTCCTGTTCTTCCGCAGTCTTGTTCGTCTTTTCTTCGTATATAAGGTGAGCACTGTACCATACATACCTAAAATATATACATGTATAATATGAATGGTCTTATACTGCATGATGAAAATTTATATTTAAAAAAAAAAACGTCGTCATTTCTCAATTTTTGAAAAAAGCAAAAGATGTGAGTGTGTTTTTTAAAAATGAATCTTCAAGCTTTTAAGCACTAGAAATTACATAGAGTTCGTCACTAAGAGACGTTATCATATAAATACATAGGTATGACTTAGAAGATTACACGAAAAAATAAATTTCTACAAAAAAGTTGTTAAAAGAAGTCGTAGCTAATGAATATCGAAAACTATTGAAAATTCAAAATCGTTATTGGTGTCGGGATACATAACATGAATGATTTGTTACTTTGAAAAAATTCAACATTGTGTCATATGCGAATTTTCGACTTTTTTTAAATGTTTTATATAAAATTCAATACGTTGCATATTTCAATTGTGTTAAATCTAATTACTGTAGGTTTCTCAATCGTGTCATGAGGTTAACACGTTGCGAAACTTGTCCATTTGTTCTTATGAAGAGCCTTGTTGTATTTCCAAGTAACTATTCCTTTTTTGGTAGTGGACAAATCAAGACTTAAAGCCGATACTTCTTTTTCGTAATTTTCAAATTGTTACTACAAGATATATTTGTCATATATCAATATCTCACCAACAATAGGCAGCTGCACCACTTGTAAGAGCTACAACAGCAATGACCAATGTCCATATTAACAGAGCAGCAAGTAGCCACATTAATATCACAATAATAAAAGACATCCCTGAAACAAAACAAAAATTGGAAGAAATTATATCTCATACTGCATTATACATCTCCTATAACACTTATATCAATGAATGATTTTTAAAACTTCTTATATTCAATTACATGTATATAAATTATAGGAGAAAATACTGAAAAACATTTTTGTGGAGTAATTTTAGTTGATTTGACTGCAAACAAGTACATACAAGTACATATTATTAGCTGTAAGTTCCATATCCATATTAAATTCAGTAAATTAACACGTCTATGCGTTTAAACATTTAATCAGAGACATATATTAAAATATATGTCTCTGATTTAATGAATTTAAAAATTTAAAAATATAAATATAACCGCAACTTTAAGTATATTTTAACAATTTCGGAAAAGAATACTATTACTTTAAATATGAATATTTTGTAGTCGAGTATAACAACGTGACATATTGATGCAAATAATTGAGTTAGTTCCCTTCCATATAAATGAGTTAGTTCCCTTCCATTACCTAAAGCTATTCCACAGAGTATCAGCATGACGTCCCAAGAATTTTTCATGTCAGCTACAACTTGCTGAAAAAATAAACAGAATATTGTATTAATATTTTTTGCAGGGAGCACTCAAATACAACAACAACAAAAATGTTTTGTTTAATTTTAAAATGCGAGACTATAACTTACAAACATTACCTTTTAGCCAATTGTAAAAATCAACAAAAAAAAATGGAAATAAAATAAAATAAAAATAATAAAATAAATAAATAAATAGGTAATTAAAAATAAATAAATAACAAATAGTACGTTAACTCCATGTGGGTCAATGCGCTCGCTCCAAAAGCTCTATAAACATAAAAATACAACTCCTCCGAAAAAAGTAAAAAACGAACTTCAATTAAACAAAAATTTTAAAAACTGGTCATTTTGGCCATACATGTGAAATTCCATAAAGGGTGCTCACGCCGGGTGCTTACGAAGGGTAAGCACCTCCTGTCTAGCTAGCTACACCCATTACGTGCAAAGTCAAATTTAAGAATGAAAAGAACATGGAACTATGGTAAGTAAAGTATATCTAGTGTAAGTTTTGGTACTTATCAACGATATTATAATAACCATACCTCAGTGAAGTTACTCTCTAGTTTTATAGGGCTAAAGGCCGATGTTATCATGAATGATGACATTTTCTTGAACAGAGAAATGATATCTTTTGGTATACATCGGTTAAATAACTCTGTACTAAAAGCAGAAGAAAACGACTTACATCAAAACTTTTTTTTTTTAAGTATCCATTTCATTGACGCTATTTAATAACATATGTGACTACGTTAAGTATATTTCATTACCATACCAATATCAATTACCTACATAAATACAAATTGAAGCAATTATGTTTTGCAATTATCTAGCATATATAATAGAAGAAAACAGTCTGTAGCTAAAAATACATTACTTTGCCATTTTCAATACAACTTAAACCGCAAAACGAACAAACAATACCAGAAAAACACGTGTGTTTGGAAACCTGATAAAAAAAAACTCTGACTTGAACGAGTCCTTTATTCAGTGAAAAAATATCCTGTGATGTGGTTATATCGACAAAACAAATCTTTACTATTAAAAATTCAATGCATATATTCAATATAACCTATTCAAAGATTCCTAATTTCTGATACAATATCTTTGACAAAGATATATAAAACTCGAATAAAATGTTTCAAAAAACTTATGATAATCGTACCTATTTCTGACTGGTAGGCTTGGACATCGACTTGTATCTGCTACATAACTGGGCGTGTCATAACGGCAAAGATTGTTTCCATTGGTTGTGACGTAAGTATTAAAATCAGAGGCGGTAAGAAGAAACTCTGATGGACACTCGGATATGCAAATTGAATTGCTGTCACTGTCAACTGCAGACGCTAATAGTTTCTGTCCCGGTAACATATCTTTTGTCGGAACCGCAGACAAAAAGAAATTTTGATCTAGGTAGAACAGTCGTCTGAAATTTTTAAGAATAAAAATAATACATATATACAAAGTACTGAGCTAATAACTTCTGATCTTGAAAATTTTAACATAGGAAAATATTTAACAAAATTACCTCTTTAATTTTGCTGTGCTATTTATGCACATTTCGGAAATTTATTTCCCATCAGTAACACAAAGGACCGAAAAAGTTGATGGATAAAAAAAGATAATCTAAGCATTTGAAAATTAACCAGTTCAAAGTTCCAAATTTAAATTATATGAATCCAAATCCAGCTAAGGAATGCTTTGCATGATGGAACAAACCTTAGTTTTAAATAAATTTCAAAAATTAACACGGATGAAAATTTTGCCACATGGTACATTTTCTGACAGCACAAAGTACTGCCTACTGAGTTGTGTTGCTTGTTCAATATATTCGCTATACTCAATATATTTTTAAAAAAACACATTTCTTCAAGTTCTGCATGGATAACAAAATAGACTACAATATATCAGAAATTTTAGAGACAATAATTTCAAACGTGTCTAGCAGATTCGTTTTAAGACTAGGGAAGATGCTTTGCAAACAATGGTGAATATCAAATCCAAAATTCAAACCCCTATAGAATAGTAATTGATCTGAAATTTGGATTGGAACAGACATTTATAATCGAATCCATTATAATTCCAATTAAATTCAATAATTATTAGTGTGTACAAATTTATTGGAAATGTCATAAATTTAAAAGCTTTCGTACTAACTTTGAAAACAGTAAATGACTTGTGGTATTGTTACATTGCAAATTAAAACTTACTTGCGTCCTGTCATGTCTATGCCTGTTAATTCAGCTGGAACGTTAGGTATTTTATCATTTGGCTGGTTACACACATTTCCCCAGCTGTCCACGCCATAAATAAGACGGTAAGGGTTACCTTCATAAATCCCTTTATATGCAACATAGCCCTAAAATATTATAAAAATATGCAGTTTAAATAAAAGAAAGCTAGTTATAACAAAAAGTTTGATTAAAGACAATAACCATCGATGTGATTTTATCGAAGGACTTTTGAAGACTCGGCAACTGTCGGCACATGGCAGATGTGATAATATGAAGAATTCATAACCTGTTGTAAGATGTTCCGTTTATAAAAAAATTACATTTTGCGCTGCTTATCAAGTGCAGTATACAGAAGAGAGTTTATTGCATTCTGTAAAACATAATTAATTTCTCTGTCATGTGCTGATTTTGAATGCATTATTTTAATAGAAATCTAAAATCAGCACATGGCATCTCTATCACAGATTTTTCTTTTTAGCTCAACTGGCTAAAGCCAGCTGAGCTTATGGCATGGCATGGCGAAGCGTGCGTGCGTAAACTTTAGTCTTCTCCTCTGAAATCACTGGGCCAATTGGAACCAAATTTGGTGTGGAAGGTCCCTACCTCGGCCTGACTAAAGTTTGTACCAGACAACCCCGCCCGACATCCAAGATGGCCGCCGTTACTATAAATAGAAAAAAACACAAAAATTGACATTGTGGATCCATTTTTCCACCAATTAAGCTCAAATTTGACATGAAGAAAGTATATAGTGGGGGATTCAACATAGGTAAGGGTTTTTGTGAGAAATTTTTCATTGACCCAATTTTTACGAATTATGCAAATTAGGTGCAATATTTAGTCAAATCTTTGAAAATCTTCTCCTCTGAAACCACTGGGCCAATTGGAACGAATTTTGGTGTGGTTGACCCCTACCTGGGCCTGAATAAAGTTTGTACCAGACAACCCCGCCCGACATCCAAGATGGCCGCCGTTACTATAAATAGAAAAAACACAAAGAATGGCCATTGTGGATCCATTTTTCCACCAATTAAGCTCAAATTTTAAAAGTAGAAAGTATATCATGCGGGATTTAACAAATGTAACGGGTTTTTGTGAGAAATTTTTCATTGACCCAATTTTTACGAATTATGCAAATTAGGTGCAATCTCTGTGAAATCTTTGATAATCTTCTCTGAAACCACTGGGCCAATTGGAATGAAAGTATATTGTGGGGGATTCAACATATGTAACAGGTTTTTCCGAGTCTTTTTCATTGACCCAATTTTTACGAATTATGCAAATTAGGTGCAATATTTAGTGAAATCTTTGAAAATCTCCTCTGAAATCACTGGGCCAATTGGAACGGAATTTGGTGTGGAAGGTCTCTACGTCGACCTGACTAAAGTTTGTACCAGGCAACCCCGCCTGACATCCAAGATGGCCACTGTTACTATAAATAGAAAATACACAAAAATGGCCATTGTGGATCCATTTTTCTACCGATTTAGCTAAAATTTGAAATGTAGAAAGTATATTGTGGGGGATTAAACATATGTAACGGGTCTTTCCGAGTCTTTTTTCGTTGACCCAATTTTCGCTAATTATGCAAATTAGGTGCAATATTTTGTGAAATGAAGTAAAAATCTTCTCCTCTGAAACCACTGGGTCAATATGAATGAAATTTTGTGTGGAAGGTCCCTACGTCGGCGTGACTTAAGTTTGTACCAGGCAACCCCGCCTGACATCCAAGATGGCCACCGTAACTAAAAATAGAAAAAAATAAAAATGGCCATTGGGATCCTTTTTTCCATCGACTGAGCTCAAATTTTAAATATAGAAAGTGTACTGTGTGGGATCCAAAGTATATAACGGTTTTTTTCTGAAAAAAATTCTATTGACCCAATTTTCAAGAAATATGCAAATTAGGTGTAATATTTAGTAAATATGTTCTCCTTTAAAACCACTGGGCGAATTGGAACCAAATTTCGTGTGGAAGGTTCCTACATCAGCCTGAAAAAAGTTTGTACCAGTTCAAGATACCCGTTGTTACTAGATATAAAAAAATAGCCATTGTTGATCCATTTTAAGCTAAACTGCCTAAACCAAGCTGAGTTTATGGCATGGCGAAAGTTTGTCAGTTAACTTGCTGCTTGGTCGTGGTTTTCTCCGATACTCCAGTGTCCTCCACCATTTCCAAAACTGACAGTCTCCGTATAAGTGAAATATTCTTGAGTTGAAAGTTAAACAGCATTACAAACAAAAACAAGCATTGTCTTACGTATGCAGCCAGTTGAGCATCACAGACCCTATTGGGCCTCTTGTTTTCTTTTGTTCAGTTTTTTGCGGCTAAAAAGCCTCAGTTACATGTATATGTTCTTTACTCTTTAAATGCTTAAATAAGCACATTATTCACATGTTCATCTTTCGAAAAACTCGAGAAGAAACTGAATCATAACATGGTATATATATCACTAGTATATAATAAATAAAAAACCCACTGTTTAGAACAATCAAGCTGCTAGCCGTTCAGTAAATTAAACTGCTTATTGCTTAGTAGCGTTAAGCCTTACTGCTTAGTGTCGTTAAGCCTTACTGCTTAGTAGCGTTAAGCCTTACTGTTTTAGCAGCGTTAAGCCTTACTGCTTAGCAACGTTAAGTCTGACTGCTTAGTGGCGTTAAGCCTTACTGTTTAGTAGCGAAAAGCCTGACTGCTCAGTGGCGTTAAGCCTTACTGCTTAGTGGCATTATGCTTCACAGCTTAGTGGCGTTAAGACTTACTGCTTAGTGGCGTTAAGCCTTACCGCTTAAAAACGTTAAGCCTTAGTGCTTAGTGGCGTTAAGCCTTACCGCTTAGCTACATTAAGCCTCACTGCTTAGTAGCGTTAAGACTTACTGCTTAGTGGCGTTAAGCCTTACTGCTTAGTTGCGTTAAGACTTACTGCTTAGTGGCGTTAAGCCTTACTGCTTAGTAACGTTAAGCCTTAATGCTTAGTGGCGTTAGGCCTCACTGTCTAGTAGCGTTAATCCTTACCGCTTAGTGACGTTAAGCCTTACTGCTTAGCAACGTTAAGCCTTACTGCTCAGTAGCGTTAAGCCATACCGCTTAGTAGCGTTAAACAGCTTAATGTTCAATATCGTCAAGCTGCTTACTGTTCAGTAGTATCAACTGCTTACTGTTTTTCGTAGCGTACAAATGTTAACTATTAAAAAATTAAGCTGAGTACTGTTCAGTAGTTTTTTAAAAGTTGTTTACTTTTAAGTAGTTTCAATCTGTTTACAGTCGAGTAACATCATGTTGTTTTCTGCTCATTATTATAAATTATCTGTTTACAAAAACGGTGAAGTGATAAAATACTAAATATGAAGGTAGATGTTTATCAAATTCTTACCATTCCTCCAATGAACAATATGAAAAATATGAGAAACACAATATCTGTACATCCTCGGTTTTTAAGTGGTCCGTCGGTTATCCTTTTTCCTTCCTCGCCATCGTCATCATTCTGTCAAAAAGAACAGGAAAAATACGTTTAAATAGAATAAGAAGTGCATTTTTTTTTCAAATCGTCACATAAAACAAAAATTATGGCGCTTGAACTTGTGATCATGTAAATGTTTAACAAAACTACTAAATGCATTAGTAAAATCTCTCTCTCTCTCTCTCTCTCTCTCTCTCTCTCTCTCTCTCTCTCTCTCTCTCTCTTCTCTCTCTCTCACACACACACACACACCGAACACACACACACACACACACACACACACACACACACACACACACACAAAATGGTTTTAATCGACTAGGATTTCAACTGTTACATTTGCCATCGCTAGAGGATATAGGCCTACTGCTATTTGCAACAGTAGCCGAGTATATCTGACTCACAAGTAGGCCCTAGAATCTAATTTGTTTTCAAAAAAAAAATGTTTATAGGTTGGCTAATAAGATCTAAGGTAACCAATTTAAAGAATCTCTAGTCAAGTTCTTTTGATCAATCCAGAATAAAATCTTAAAAAGTAAAGCCTACATTGAAGCAATTCGGTATTGAAGGAAATGAAACAGAGTGGTCTAGAGGCGCTGAGGGTCTGTCACTTTTTGGTTCCATTGATTGAGGATAATTCCCTCCAATGGAAACGCCAAACAAAAAGTATTTTACCAAATATATAAGTGTATTTGTCTTACCGGACTTTTAGTGGGTTTCATTGGTTTAACTTTTGTTTGACAAGCACAACATGACATTTCACTTTGTAAGATGAATGTGAATCATGCAGATGATCAATGCCGCCATTGATATAATGACGTCACGTCATGATTATGACGTCATAACACGAACCAGACAAGGGTCAAGAGAGTGCAAGGTGCTCTATTCAGAAAAATCAGCCTTACACCAACTATTTGATATGAACAATGCATATTTATTTGTTTGTGACTTTTTGAGATAAAAATGTTAAAAGTTTGTGAACTCTCTCTCTCTCTCTCTCTCTCTCTCTCTCTCTCTCTCTCTCTCTCTCTCTCAAATAAACTTGAATGACTGACAGTCGTCGTACAATTAGAAATTCTGTCATGCTATGGAGTTTGAAACTAGACTAAGTTACCACAAATAGAGGATGCAAAGTAAACATCATTCTCCATAAAAGCTCTTTATTTTCTCAGTTATGCGAAATGATTTACTTTGTGGTTTCTGAAATTCTGATAACGTAATAGGCAAACTGAAATTATGTTGAGGACCCATGAATTTATGAAAGATTATTACACGTTTTACTTACATGTGTATAATAATAATAATAATAATAATAATAATAATAATAATAATAATAATAATAATAATAATAATAATAATAATAATAAACAACAGAAATAACAGGAGATAGTTTTGTGCATGAATAAAAGCAAAGAGACATTAATTTGAAAAAAAATAACCAACATATAATTACTTTTATAAATATTTGTAAAGACAAAAGATTACTATAGAGGTGCCGTTTTACTAGTTATTCGGTACTTTGTGACATCTACAGCGGACACCACTAATTTAATTAGTGACATTAAAAAAACACTTTTCATTTTTGTAATCATTAATTCATTATGATTTAACTTAGTTATTTTGGTATAAAAACTATTTAATGGTATTATTAAACTTAAAAAAATAGGGAATAAGTGATATCACTAAATTCTACCAGCGACGTTTAAAACGTTTTAAATTCGATATCACTATTTCCATTTATTGATACCATCAAAGATATCAAATTAAAACTATTAATGTCAAGGCAAGGCAATTTCCACAAACCCCCTGTAGGGTGACGCTTAGATTTTCACATTACCTCCCTTTATCGATATTCTCTAGTGTTCGGGATGTTGCAATGGACGAAGATGCACCAAACAAATGGACTATTTCACTAACTTTTTTGTTGATATGGAGCACTGTGCCATTCTCCGACGGTAAAAGTTTGATAATTTTAGTCCGCTAGAATTGTTACATAGTCAGTATCACAAACAAATCCTGATAAACTCCGATTTATTTAATTCCATATTATTCTACATCAGTATAATTTGGAAATTTCCACTTGGGTTAAGTTTGGTTGGAAATTCCAAAATCAACTTTCGTTTATCATTGTCTTTCAAGGCTATCAATTATTCATTTGTAAATACGCAGCATATCGTCATCACACTCGTCTCTGTTGAATTTTGCAATGGACGAAGATGCACAAAACAAATGGACTATTTCACTACTTTTCTTGTTGATATTGAGCACAGTGCCATTCTCAAACGGTAAAATTTTGATAATTTTAGTCCGCTAGAATTGTTACATAGTTAATAACACAAGAAAATATTGATTCCATATTCTTCATCAGTATAATTTGGAAATTTCCACTTGGGTTTAGTTTGGTTGGAAATTCCAAAATCAACTTTCGTTTATCATCATCTTTCAATGCTATCAATTTTACATTTGTAGTACCCAGCAAGTTGTCGTCATCACACTTGTCTCTTTGTTTTAATGTTAATTTTTAGATAGGGTTTCTTGATAATGATTTGTTCTTGCTTACTCAATATTTAGCTTAAGGCATTCTCTGTAGCAGCGACAGCTAGATAACTCCTTTTTCAACTCTACAGATGTGTCTTTAGCATGCACTAAGACCTCAGTTTTAATTTTCATCCTAAAGACTATTCAATAAACAAGCTTTTTGCAACTCAAATACTTGTATGGACAGAAGATGAAAATAATCTCAGGAAATTTTCAAGTCCTAGTTGAGGTACAAGGGATGTCATTAACATTTGCAGTAGATGGCTAATTTAGAAAAGTAGGGGATGAACAGGTGGGACAAAAGGTGCCATGGGGATAGTTGCAGAAGGGGGTTGTGAATCCCCTTATGAGGGGGGGGGGGGGGTCCAGGGGCCTCCCCCGGGAATTTTTTTAAAAATCAACACAATTTGGTGCATTTCTGTTGCATTTTTAGCTCACCTGAGCACTTTGTGCTCATGTGAGCTCTTGGTATCAATAGAGGCAGACCCTCCGTTGTCCGTCGTCCGTCCGTCAACAATTGCTTCAAACGACTTTTTCTCAGAAACTTCTGGTCACATTTTGTTCAAACTTGTTCAAACTTTGGTCAAAAGCATCTATAGAACATTGCCTTTCAGATTTGTGTTTTTTGTTGCCATAGCTACCAAATGTAGGTCCCATTGACCTACATAGTTGAAAACCTAAAAAAATCTTCTCCAAAACCACTTCACTGAGATAAAATCTTATGTGATATTCGGCATCTAAAGCATCTTATATACCAAGTTTGTGAATTTCAAAAATTTTTGTGAAAAATTAGGTTACACATTTTTGCTTTAATTTTTTATACATCGTAAATAGTACTTTTTTACCAAAATTACAATAATGAATAAATTTAGGTGAATTCTTTTTCCAAACATCATTTTCTGATATGAAGAAACATATGTTTGACAATTTTCATGAAATTCTGTAAAATACAAGTCGCTTTTTTTTACCTTTTCATTTTCAATTCTAGCAACCCAAGGGTCGAGGGTTCAAATCCCAGTGAGGCCACTTTTTTCTCCTTTTTTTTTTTTTTTTTTTTTTTTTTTACTTTTTTTTAATTTCTGAATTTTATGACTTACGTCATTGCATGGAAGAGATTTTATGAATTTTTACTTTTTAGTGTAATTATTATTTTTGAAATACATGTGATACTGATATGTAGATATAGCCAAAACCTTGAAATATTTTTTTTTGTTTTACAAAATCCCTGCTTCTATTGACATCACTGGGTACAAAGTAACGGTCCTTGACTTTGAAAGTCAGTGATAGAAATTCTGCCATTTCCTCCATGGAATTTTTCATTAGAACAATTCTATGTAATAAATTTTCTTTATAAATTGTCCAACATTTTCACTGCAAAGGCTACAACTACTGTTGAAGTAATTGTGTTTGTGACAGTGAATTATGCAAAACTTTCTGTTAAACCTCATAACCCTTAATTATTATCTAGAGTTCTACTTATTAACTTTTTACTAATACTCGAAGAGATCTAGTTTATGACCTAATTTATTTTTCCTTTTGTGCTTAGCTGATTTTTTAAATATTTCATAGCAATTTGGAAATGGCTATTCAGTCTTCTTGGCCAAATTCTTATGGTGACTTTTAGCCATCACCTTTTTTTCTGTTGTCCTGTGGTGTGCATAATTTTTCACGTTAATTGTCTTTTCAAAAACTTTTTATCCATCATGTCTCATCCATGAGTTAAATCGTTTTTGATCTGCAAAAATGAAGGGTCCCCTTGGAGCCAAACAAAGGCTGCAAAAGTGAAAATCCCAAATAGGGGAATAGAAAGGGCTTAAAGGATATACCAGTAAATAATGAAAATTACATGTGTCTTTAAACTGGTCATTCTATTACTTTGTTAGCATTTCAGGTCTTTTTAAATAAGCAATATTTTTAATTATTTGTTTTCTCATTTGTGTTCAAAGCAGTGCATTTAATGAGAGAGAGAGAGAGAGAGAGAGAGAGAGAGAGAGAGAGAGAGAGAGAGAGAGAGAGAGAGAGAGAGAGAGAATTGTGAATAACTGACAACTTTTCTTGAATGAATACACCTCTTTTGTATATGTACATAAATGAAGTCAATAATTGTGTATATGTACATTGTTTTAGGTGCAAGATATTATACTGAGGCACAGTGGACAGCAGCTTTGAGATTGTATGAATATAAAGGTTTTCATTCTGCCAGTTTATTGAGCTACAGAATTCCAACAGCTACAGCAACACTTCAGTTTGACTTCCGAGGGACACAGATATCAGAATCATGTTCTAAACAGCATGTCAACATGTAAGTTTATGGCCAGCTAGAATGGCCTTGTATAAGCTGTAAACATGGATATATATGCCTACATATATAATTTTTTAGAGAAAATTTGTTACATTTTCTTTTAAACCATGCATTTTTATGTGATTAAACAGGTTATGATCATTTTTGCATTTCCCATGCAATATTATAGTACATTGTATTTTTGTTTTTCTATTTCAGATATGCACAGCATGGTAGTTATCCAGTCATTAGACCATATAATGAATCGTTTCCAGAACATTTCTATTTAAATCGGACAAACCTCCATCATGTCATCGTACAAACAAATAACTTCTCTTTTCCAGTTTCCATTAACAATCCATTACCAGGACTCTGGTTCTTGGCAGCATTTATTCCCAAAGGTCAGGAAAAAATATCTCAAAAGGTAATGTATACTTTATATTGGTGTTTGTTTGTTAAGACCACTTCTATGAAATGCCTTTGTGAGAAGGCTTCTTTATCCTGTTATATTTTGCAGGTTTCAAAAATACCATGAACAAAGATAGGGTTTTATCAAATAGTATTTTTAAGTACTATGGTTAGAAAAACATTGTTTGTTATGAATTTCAGTTGATCGGAAAGTTCATTGGTCAATCTAATTTAAAAAATTCACTTTAAACTTAGATTGGATTAATGTTTTTATTACACCCCGGTCAAAATTCTTTTGAGGAAGTCAGTTTAGGAATGATAGAGGAAACTGGAGTGCCTTGAGAAAACCAGCAACACCCAGCAACTGAAAAACTCTTTCACAGTAGGATTTGCCAGAGTGGAATTTAAACCTAGGCAGTGAGAGGCATTGTGATCTGTAATCATGCACTTTAGACCACTTGGCCATTGCAGGCCCCACCATGAAATTAATGCTGGGTGGTTTTATATTTGATTAATTAGTGATGAAATCATTGATATTTCTTAACAAAATAAAGCAAGTTATATTGCAAAAATAGTATTCTAACCATTTAAGTATGAACTTTATACTATTAGTGCAGTTTCATTTTAGTGCTGAAGACACATTACACAGGTGTCTATTTATATAAGAAATGACAAGAAATGACATTATCAATGCAAATATATTATACATATACAGGGATGGCTTAGCAGTCATGGAATTTGGACTGGCACTTGTTATTCATACTTGTATTGATAAAGAAAAAAAGAATGTCATTTCTTAAATTTATGAATTCATGATCACTGAAAAAACACAAACATGCAACCTTTATGGTTCCTAATTACTTATGTCAATCTTTTTATATTCAGGGATTAAATAAACACAACTGTTTATATGGGTTAAATATAGAAGTGGTGTCATCAGTGCAGGAAGATTTGGAGGAAATCGACATGGATAAAACTACTAGTATTAAACTAACAGAACTCCAAAGTACAAAAATGATCAGGTATGTTGTATCAAAAGTTTTAAAAACACTAAATTAATCAAGTAAGCAAGATCATTATGCTATGTACCTGTATAAGGTATGTTGAAATTTTGGTCTATGCAAAAAATACACTCTACCAACTTCAGCTACTATAGCGTTAAAAATAAGTACATTCATTTTAATTAACCTACATGTATAATGATTTATTTTATATATTAGATTATTATTTAATATATAATACAGTGTATATATAATATACTGGGAAATATTATACAATTAGAGCCCTCGGTTGATATAACTTGTCAAATTGTCATATCACACCAAAACAAGGGCAACAATTGCTTTATTGTACCGAAGAAAATTTCTGATGTATCTTAAAAAGAATTAACAATAGTTGACAATCAACAGTGCTTGTTATGACAGGTCTCGTGTTCTTGGATTCCTTATCATGCAACAGGTGCTCTATTTCTGCATCGTTGACCAGACGATACCTGCTCAACACCGCCATTGTTGTTGTGCATAGATACACATTTGGAACACCTTGGGACAGTTTATTATTGCACTACGTATCTAAAGGAATTCCGAAAGTCAGAGTGTGATATGAAGGGTACCCAGCGGGTAATATTAGGGGTTCCAGAGGGTGATATGAAGTTTTTTGGGGAAAAGACAATCATCATGATTTCAACGGTATATATGATCATTTATCTAATGACACATGACCTATTTTAGGCAAATCAAATTCGAGTATCATAAACTGAGGTACAATAAAATATAATTTAATATATGTAATATATTTCAGATACATTCCACAAGAAGGTATACACAAGTATACTCTAGTCATAGACAAATGTTCCATAACAGGACCAAATATCACCACTGTTACTTCCTGTCCAGTAGATATTGATGTTTCCATGGAAACACTCCCTACAAAGGGATCAAATCGAACTGTGTCACATGACTGTAGTAATTCATCACTTCCATGTCAGATAGACATTAAGAATCCAGTAATCATGAATTGGAACTATTTAAAGATTACAAGTGGTGTAGATTTTGAACAAGTAACAAGCATAGAACTTCATCTTAGATTTAATGTAAAAAGTAAGTAATTACAATGTTTCACACAAATTTGTTAGGGGGTATTTATTGGAAATGGTATGCTAGTGACACCCCATTGAATAAAGTAACCCATATTGATAAGACACAAAAGATACAAGAAAAAAAATTCTTTACAGACAGGTGCCCTTATGTGAAGGATTACATAATTTGACATAATGACAATGTTTCATGTTGCCTGTAGAACATACAAAAGAGAATATGAGAAGCTTTGCTGTATCCCTGCTGTGAGCACTAGCATCATAGATGTCCTTTAAATCATTTTGATTCTAGAAATAATTAAGACCTTTATCATATGTGAAAGCTTCTTGATTAAATACAATGTTCTTAAAAGACTCCTTAATTTACTAATTAATCATTTTTCTCAGATGCTTATTGGTTGATTTTAATGAACTTTTCATGTAATAGATTGTAAGCTTGTGTAAACGCGTTTTTCAAATTTTCTTCTATGATTAATGGTCACATGACCAAAGGAAATCATCTGATCTATTCAAGATATAGTTACAAAACTTTGTTGATATTCTTACTACATTTGGATCTTCCAATTGTTTTTCTGACACTTGAACTACATTGTACTTTTCTCTGTCTATTGGCATTTTTGTTCTTTGTTAATATTCATGCTCAAAGAGTATAGTACCATTAATTATTGTACTAATGAGTTTGTATCAGTGACATATATTGATACAGTTTTTTCTTTAGTAAAAGACAGTCCTACCAGACTGCGAGTGTGAAAAAGTTTGTCAGTTCACTTCCCAAAGGTCGGTGGTTTTCTCTGTGCACTCTGGTTTCCTTCACCATTTTAGAACTGACTGCCTAATTGAAGTGAAAGAATCTTGACTTGGTGTAAAACACCAAAAGTCCAATTTAATTGTATCAAACTGAAAATACAAAAACTTACATATACCGTTATGTTTATTTTACAGGTTGTACACTAAATTTATACAATCTTGGTAAAAGGTCACGTCCAACAGTGGTTATAAATAGTACATTAGTCAATACTAATGAATCTGATGTAGATTATCATCCTGATCTTAGATGGTCAACACACACAAAAGATAAGTGTATTCTATTAATGGGATTAGGACGTTTAAATTTTGCCAAAAATGATTTTTCGACAATGTTTGTGTTTGCGGATGCAACTATTTCTCCAGTGCCTAATAGTTTGATACTGGTTCCAGATAGTTTAGTTTTGGTAGCTTATTTTAAATTGAATGCTGATACAGATTCTGGTGGAACATTTAAAGTGGATTTGGAAACTGCACAAGACATACTGGTATGTCTTCCTGATTTGATTTATAATGGATAAATGTTTGTATCAAGATTAATTTTCATGTTAATCTAATTTTTTTCTGTAAAAAGAAATATCTGTTTGGTTTTAAGCATACTGTTTGATGTTGCAGCTGCATTTCTTTAGCAATTCAGGAAAAGATCATATTTTCATTTTATGTATTGGTATACATGGCATTTACATGTATATTTTATACAGGAATATTTAAGGAAGTTTAACCTTCTTTTATATTCCCAGAAAGGAGTGGCTTGTTATTATTATTGAAACTTGTGTTGATCATGCCACAGTAAAGCATGGTGTTCAAGCACATGACAAGCTGAATAAGATGAGTAATCACAGAGCAATTTTAATTAATCGAAATGATTTGGCCCTAGTTTCACAATCATTCACTCAATTGATTGTACACTCAACTCAAATTAGGGAATATTTCAATGTCAATTTTTAAAACATTACACACTAAGAATTAAATATCTTATGTTATACATGTATTTAAATTGTGTATTGTAGGTTTGTTGAACAAAACACAACATTGTCTTATAGAACTATGAATTTTTTAAAATGATGAAGAGAGAAAAAAGGGAATATTTGAGTTGAGTGTACACTCAGTTGAGTTAATCATTGTGAAACTGGTGTCTGATCATCAGATGACTAAGCCAAAAGTAGTTATCTTTGCCAGCTTGAAAAAAATTCTGTTAAAAAGCCTAATCTTAAGTTTTCTATTGCAACTTGCTCAGGTTACACACTTGAATAAACCATCTTTATGAAAAAAGGTCTGTAAAATTGTTTTTCACCATGATAATATTGACTTTCTGTTTATACTTGATTTAATTGTATAAATTCATCTAGGAAAATACACAAGATGGAACAATTTGGTTCTGTATGATGAAGAATGTTATACCAGATTTATCATCAGTAAAGAAGTGTACTGGTGGAATAGGCCTTACTGTTAACACTACTTCCAAAGCTGCCTTGTCTAATAAGATATATATACCATACCCTGAGGAAGGACGCTGGTACTTTGGTATTAACAGTCAATGTTATCATAAAAATAATTCCAGGTAAGATGATAGCTCTTGTTTGATTTATTTTATGTTAAATTTTTAGATAACCGGGTAGTTAATTTTCTTGAAAAGTAACATTTTCAATTCATTTGCACACTTCATTTTCATGTTTTCAATTCAAAGTCAATCAAATGTTTTATTTTGGTGTTTTGTTTCTCTTAGGTTTCTTTCCCATTTTAAACAACACTTAATACTAAGTTGTTTAAGTTGAAGCTGGTGACATCTTGATATAATCATATTGAATAATCAACAATCATACTGAAACATTTCAATAGATACAGTTGGCTTGAAACAGTAGCTGAGTGATGGCAAGATGAATTCTACTCTTATTGTAGCTCCTTTAATATTTATATTAAGTTTTTCAAAAAAAAAATTCCTTTCCTAACATTATAATTTTGAAAGTAAATTGTTATTAAAAAGTAATTCTTGCAACTTTTAAAATGTTAACAGGTCGATAGAGAGATGTAAGCATTTTCCAGTCTTAAGACTTCATTTATCAGTTAGCAGATGTGTAGATGAACAATGTGGTCAGTTTGGAGTTTGTCAGGAATTCATAAGTGGATTGTTAGTCTTCAGTTCCTGTAAATGTTATGCTGGTATGACTTCTCTCCTTACTCTATATTCCCTATACAGTTTTTGTGGAAAATGTTTACATTTGCTATTTTTACCACAAACCAAATTATGCAGTAAGTCAAAACAGTCAAAAATAATTCCTAACCCGATTAAGCAGGTATCATGTGTTATTCTTATAATTCTAATTATTATGTCCTTTGTTCATAAGTGTATGTCCAAAACTATTTTGCAACATGACATTTTAATGATATCTTTTTAATCATGCTTTGGACTGACATCCATGGACCATATAAATTTTATTTAATGCACTATAGTGTCAGATATTTTACATAGATCTAAATTTCCTCTCAATTTCCTTCAGTAAGTTACACTTATGATGGCATGGGTTGAGTGTTGCAATACTGATTCTAAGCTTATAGTGAAAGAGGTACAAATTGTCTAATTAAATCTGGTTATGAATAATGAGAATACATTTGTGTTATTAAAAAAATAATTGTTGACTCTGTGAAAGTATTTTTTATCATTTTAGGTTGGCGAGGGTATGGGTGTAATGATGGTACAGAAGCTGAATCTGATGCCGCTATGTTGACCTCCACATTGTTGTTGACACTTAGCAATTTGTTATTTATACCAGGAATTATAATTGCTTGTTACAGTAGATACTTTGTAGAAGCTCTTGTTTACACTTATACAATGTTTTTCTCTACTGTAAGTGTAATTTATACTCTCTCTCTCTCTCTCTCTCTCTCTCTCTCTCTCTCTCTCTCTCTCTCTCTCTCTCTCTCTCTCTCTCCCAAGTTACAAATACATGTGTTGTTGCTCAGTTAAAAATAAGCAGTTATACTCTAAATAGATTACATGTAAATATTAAAAAGAATAAATATCTCCTTACACAAGAATTTATGGCTACAGCATATACTGGTAGGTTTATTTGCCACGGGAAACTGGACACATATTTTTGAAATAACAGCTAATACCTTCAGTATTTACAAATTAATTTAATTTCTAAATTCTGTTATATCATACTGCAATAGTAACTCAACGTAAATGCACATGCTCGTTTTTCATGTTATACTCCAATAAAATACGCAACCATAGCAACGCTAAACGTGAATGGCGTGACATAATGACTCTTTCCATTTCAGTGGCTGACATTGTTTGTTGATGATAGTTCCAACAAGGAGAAAATTTTTTTGATTTATTAATAAATCAAGAAAAATAAAACAAAACTTTGTTTTATGTTTCAGTTTAAGTATTTAAAATTAAATTATAAGCAATAACTTGTGTTTTTAACAAGTTTATTGAGTCATAACATGAAAAACGGTGTGCACACTTTTTCATAACATGCTAAGTGCATTATGAAGTGTACACACCGTTTTTCATGTTATGACTCGATAAACTTGTTAAAAACACAAGTTATTCCTTAAATACCAACTCAGTAAAATTTAAATTTATTTCAAGCATCAGTATGATACTTGTTTTTTGTGTTACTTCACTGGAAATTTATTGCAACTCACTGTATTTGTATATACAGAAGCTCTCACACCATTTGTCATATACACAGCATGAGAGTGAATGAGAATTTAAGTGGCCAGTGAAAGCAGTTTAAAGATGGTCTAGCTATGAAGTAGAGCTTTATATGATGTTATGATCGCTTTTGATAAGTAAGTGTGTTTTCATTAAAATAAAATCATTCGTTACTGTATGATTACTAATGATGTATTTTAATATTGTTTTACCATCAGATTCTCCAGTTATTACATATATTACAACATATTGATTTTATTTATATTTCAGTTTTATCATGCATGTGATACCAATGCTGTTGTACATCATTACTGTATGATGAAGTATGATGTTCTTAGTTACTGTGATTTTCTTGGCTCTATCATGTCATTTTGGGTAACTATATTAGCTATGGCCAGGATCAAAGATGGATTGCGGTCGTTTCTACATATGCTTGGTGCTTTGTGTTTAGCCCTTGGTGTAGAATATGATCGTCATGGATTATGGGTGTTTGTTGTCCCGGCTGTCACTGGAGTCATCATCATGTTCATTTCATGGGTAAGTCCTGTTAAATATTTTGCAATGTTCAACTATCTGCCATCAACAGTGCTGAAACATCTCTAAAACAGCTGGACCAAATTTGATGAAATGTGTAAAATAGGGTGTAGATAAAAAGCTTTAAGATTTGCACAAATAAAGAGCGTTTGTTTCTTTGGGTCCAAAATAAAGGGAAAAGTTTTCCTAAGAGTGCTGAAAAAGGGCTGTAATACATATGTAGCTCCCTAAGGCATTTGGTTTATAATTTGAACAAGTCTTGGCTGTGGAGCCCCAAATTGGGAAACTGTAGAAAGATCATATGATTCTTATAACAATCATATCTGAGGTCGAAATAATAATATATCATAGCATTCTTAGGACTAATTCCTATTGGTGAACCAAAGATAGTAGCCATTGTTTTCATGATCTAAATGCCCTTTAAAAGTCAAGGTCATTTGCATAATTTATCCCTGTTCAGATTGTTGGACCTTGGAACTATTTTGAAAGATTGGTGAATTACTGGTGTAACTTTTTATTTTTAAATGTTACATATTAGATATTTGAACCTTTTAAATTGTCCTGTAGAGTTGCCATAATTAATTTTGTTGCATAGGAACATAAGTGTTGATTAGCTTATAGTTGAGCTTTCAAATTCCTTTATTATTTGCCATCAAGGATATAACAGCATGGCATCATTGCAAATTATTTTTGTTTCTTTACTTTCAGATTGTACAATGTCAGAAGAGAAAAAGTTGTTATCCGACCAAATGGCGTTATGTAAAATTTCTGCTGCCTGGAGTATTATTAGCTGGGACTGGGCTGGTTATATTTGCTTTCCTTGAAACAGAAGAGAACTACAAATATACACACAGTGCTTGGCATGTTGTTATGGCTTTGTGTATTATTTTCCTGTTACCATCCAGATCCAACATGGATAAAGGTACACTTGATGAAAATAGCCACTGCAATAACATAGTGCTTGAGCGATACAGTAATGACTAACACTTTTATCCCTATGTATAAAATGCTATAATCCATCAGTAACCCACTTGGCACAATTGATATTTATTTAAAGTTTGAGCTTAAATTAGTATTTGGCATTTTTTTCAGATTCTTAATTAGAGAGTAGGCAAAATGTATTTTTGTGCAATCCTGATTTAATTTCTGAAATTCTTTAAGCATAGGAATTTAAAATATATAATATAATTTTAATGCAATATGCCTTGTTCAAACATTGATCAAATAGTACAAAATATATATTTTGTTTTACAAACATTTTTAAATTAAAAAAAATTCTAAAGTCAACATTTTCTGATTATAAATAGCTCTGAGCATCGATATTAGATTATAACAATTGCTTTTAGGGATGAAAGGGTTAATTTGTTTTGGATTGCATGTTTTTACTAAATTTTAACTCTTATAGTGATGGTCAGACATTTTTTCTATCTTTCCAAAATTGTTTTGATCCTAAATACATTGTAATTGTTACTGTAAAATTTACCCTTTTGTTATCTGAATCCGTGTGTCAGCTTTTTTTATTAATATTTTTTTTTTTTTGAAATAATTGTTAAGTTTTTGTGAGTGGTAAATCGTGTGTAAAAATCATTGAAATATATTAAAGAGCATTATAGACATGATCTAGTTTCAAGTCAGGTTCCTGGCTCTTCACAGTAGTGTTTAGTATCTGATTTATGTGACTCTCTCTATGTAGCTTTCACTTATGTTTTTGTGTAGTTTGAGATATGTTCACTTTCAGTGTGCTGTGTCATTTGGATAACACTGTTCAATGTCTGAGCTTCATTAAAACCTTGTCTTGCCACACAAACCTTTCAATTTTGACACTACTTCATCTGTTTATACTAATTCAATGATGCATTGAATAATAGAATGGCATGTATTGAAATATGAATTCAAATTTAAACCTTACTTATTTATTATCAAGGGGGCCTCAGTGGCCAATTGGTTCAAAGTGCATGCACAGTGCCTTTCACCCCTGGGTTCGAATCCCACTTGGGATGGATCCTAGTGTGAGAAACTTTTATAATCACATACTAGTATGTCCCGTGCATGTTTATACAGTGATAATTCCCTGACTTGAAGTAATTGAGAATGATATTGTAATAAAAAGAGTCAAAGTGATGATTTTATCGAATTTACATGAAAAGACAAACAATTATAACAGACACAACCAAAATAATGTCTGAGGTGTCTATAGTTGGTTTTAAAACAGATGATAAACATTTGAGTTTGGAATTTTTATTTTATACCTTTTTACTGTGTTTTGATGTTTGATGATTATTGCTATTGTCAAGTTAAGTTGAGCTACTTGCTTCAATATTAATATCATTTTAACAATATAACCTGTTTGTAAATACCTGTTAGACATTGCATACTTCAGATTGTTACAGATTCAATACTGGTGTGAAATAAGTGAAATAATAATTTCCATCTCTTTGCAAAAGTGTTAATACATGTATTAGAAACCAAGAGCTTGCTCCAACTCTTCTTTTTGTTTTTAAACTACAAATATTTTTGTATTCCCGATGAAGTATACTAAATGAAAGTATTTGAAGGCTTCACACCAATCACATATGTACAAGAACATCCATGTCCTAGTGGTCAAAAGTACTGGCTAATGATCACAGTCTTTCACTACCTGTTTGGTTTGAATCTCACTTGGTACAATTTATATTATGAGAAAATTTGCAAGTTATTTCACTTTGGTTTCCTCTGCCATTCTAGAACCTGCTGACTACCACGAACATTTGAATATGATGAAAACCATCGTTACTGCATTCTACTTGATGATGCTCACATGTACATGAACATTATCAGTAAATCAATGGGGTAACACCAAAGAAAGTCCCCGTTTCTGTGTTTACCTACCTTATTGCCATGAGAACTTAGCACAGCTAAACTTCTCCAAAGAAGAATCCTATGTAAATTATAATTTAGTGTTTTTAATATCAGCACAGAAATATCGTGCTTTATGGTAGTTACCTGTCTCAGAAGTGTTAAAACCCTGTCAATTGCTAGTAAGTCCTTTTTCAGTCTCTGTATTAAAGCATAGTTAATCAATCTCAATTTCAGTATAAGGATGAAAATGCAAAAAAACTTGTAGCTTTATATATTGTATTGTGGGTTGATAAATATGTATATTTATATATGTATATGGATGTGATTGTGTGTACAAGTGTGTTAATGTGAATGTGGGTACAAGTGTGTTAATGTGGTGGTGTGTACAAGTGTGTTAAAAGATAAACTAATATAGAGCCAAATCTAAACAAGTAATTTTTTAATAGTTTATAACTGATATAAGTCTTCCATTGTTTCAAATACATAATTTGATTTCAATTTTAATTTTAATTGATTAATTTTTAATTATTTTTAAATAAGGTCACAAGATAGGATTAACTAAAGTCTTTTGTTTTACATTACCATATGTTTCAGTATTTTTTTTTATTTATCTGTTATTACAATTATTATTATTATTTTTTCGCAATATGTGTGAATGCACTTTTTTAGTTTTTAAGAAAAATCATTGTTTCCACTGTAATGTTGATGATGACATGCTTCATTACAAAGCAATGAGCCAACAAATTTGTAGAAGCATTTATTATAGTTAAATATGTATGTGTTTCAATTTTTTGTAATTTTTTAAGGTTTTTAGTCAAACCAACTGACTGATTCAAACTTACAACACAATTTTTTTCCAAAAATATAATAATAGATTGTTTTGTTTGAGTGAGTGTTTGGAAATGTAAAGTGCATTTAAATGAAAATTTAATATCTTGTAATTTGTTCTTAATTAATTGTTGTATTAATTAATGTGATTACAGTTCAGGTACTGTCTATAATTCAACAAGATTGGTCTGGTTGTTTGAACTTTAACATGGATATAAATGGATTATAACTGGGTCCCACATCGAAAATCAGAAATTCAGAATAAGGTTTCAAACAATCAAATCAATATTGGCTTTCAGTAAACAATCAGGGAAATTTTATTTGTTTGTTTTATTTTATTTTTAAATTTATTTATAAATGTTTTGTAAATCATGTTAGCTTCCATAGTAAATATCTCATGTGTTCTTTATCATTAAACTATTTTAAACATTTAAAGGGTACCTGTAACCAAAATTTTTTTTATCACAATTGTTTTATATATTATTTAAATATAACAATATTGAAAACCGCATCAAAATTGGTGACAAAATAAAAAAGTTACAGCGGTTTGAAATCCACATTTTATAACTTTCTCTTTATCGAAAAGTGAAACGCCTCGTTTTGAGTTATAAACGTGTGACGTCATTGCAGTATTAGAAGTAGTGTCTAACATAATAGACAGTAGTAACAATGATGATATATTGATGTATGTAGAAGAAAGTAAAGACTCTGACATGTACCTATTTATGTCAAATAGTTCGTCATTATTTCGGGAAGCAGTAGACAATCTTTTCAGTGATGAATTTGGAGTAAAACCGTTATTTATTCGAACCAGAAACGGTCGAATCTGATGAACATATTGAGTCGAGTCCCGACCTGCATTTGGTTGCATAGCTGTTGAAAAATACTTGACGAGTGTTAACTTGTCAATAACACGAAAAATGATTATATCTGTGACTTAAGAAAATAAATTATTTTATGAAGTCGGACTGGACAGTCTGGAGAATTACGATAAGCCGCATAGCATAAAAATTCGAAATCAGCACATGACAGTGGCACCGGGTAAAAATCAATACATAAAAAACCAATCGCCTATGTTCTTTTGTGCAATGTTTATTGACAGTTGAAATTAAATGACCGTGATGTAGAAAACTTTTAAGTAGTCTGGCGGCATCGCATTTCCTCGGTAATTGGAAAATGTTCACACAATTAAAGTTTGTAACATAGTTCTTTTCAACTGTCCGATGGTTAATTAATGCTGGGCTAATAAAAAAAGAAAAAAACAAGGCATTCCATCTCAAACTATTTTACTCGAAATATATTATAATTGTTTAAAATGAAATGACACGGATTTTAGAATGAAACCACATTTTAAAAAAACGAGATAATAATAATAATAATAATAATAATAATAATTTTATGAATTTGTATATATAGAATAAAGAATTTAAGAATATCACAGCTTAATGTATGCCCAAGGAAAAGTGAAAACTAAAATCTAATAAAATCAAATGCTGTAAGTAGATCAATAAACATGTTTTAAATAGACTATTCTGGTCGTCAAATTTTTTTTATTTTGCCTGAAAGTTGTATTTTATAATAATAATAATAATAATTATTATTATTATTATTATTATTATTATTATTATTATTATTATTGACATGACTAAGAAAGAATTCTTTTTCTTACTTTTTGAAATTTACAAATGAAATATCCATTTTTTCCGGAGTGAAATCTTTATACTGTATATGACAAATAACGTTTACCAAACAAAATTATTTTACTTTACTCGAACTGTAAATATATTATTGTATATTACCGGTCGTAAGATAACTTTATCAACCTGCAAATCAATTTTGCAAATTATAAGTGACATCCTGTTAATTACAGGTGGCGGTCTAAATCTAAGGAATGTGTCTAATAAACAAAAGGATTAATAATAATCTTAATTATCGGTACATGTCAAACGGATGTTAATTCCACTTCGTTAAATAGTTTTCCCGTAAAATAATCATAGAAAGTTAAACTACGAGTTCGTATTTGACTTATTTTAGTAGTTGGTAAATAATATTCTGTGGAGGTATGTTACTGCTATGACGTCACAACACGGGAGCCTCGATATCGACCTTTTTGATTTGGATTTCTAGAGATGTATTAGAAAATCGCCGATATCTACCTTATTATGGAATGAAATTTTATGGAATTTTCGCTACATTCATATTTAAGTACGACAAATAAAATATGTCAAAACTGAAAATCGTTACAGGTACCCTTTAAGTTTATCACCATTATGAAATGTTTAAATTGTTCAGCATTTATTTTAAAATATTTTTTAGACCAGATGTGCCAATAAAATTGTTTTAAGGAGCTTCCTAAAATGAAATATTAAATATTGATATTTGGAAATTTTTTTTGTTCAGTGTTTTGCAGTCACAAAAGCCTTAGTGCAGTTAATTGATAGATTTGTTGTAGAATCGTTGAATATAAGTAAATTACATAGCAACCTAACTTAACCAAAAATTGTCTGAAATCCTGTCTAAACCAAATCATAAAATAGAGAATTTCTGTCTAAACTGAATAATGTTACTAATTTCGTTATTAAACTTTGTAAATCATGGTCTAAACTAAATTATGTGAGTCTAAGTAAAATATGTTAATTAGTGGCTTATCCTGTCTAAACTGAACCATCAATAAACCATAAATAAACAGAATACATCGTCCGAACTGAACTATGTTGACCCTTGTCTTAACTGAACTATGTCGACCCTTGTCTTAACTGAACTATGTTGACCCTTGTCCAAACTGAACTATGTTGACCCTTGTGTAAACTGAACTATGTTGATCTTGTCTTAACTGAACTATGTTGACCTTGTCTTAACTGAACTATGTTAACCTTGTCTTAACTCAACTATGTTGACCTTGTCTAAACTGAACTATTTTAACCTAGTCTTAACTGAACTATGTTGACCTTGTCTTAACTGAACTATGTTGTCCTTGTCTTAACTGAACTATGTTGACCTTGTCTTAACTGAACTATGTTGACCTTGTCTTAACTCAACTATGTTGACCTTGTCTTAACTGAACTATGTTGACCTTGTCTTAACTGAACTATGTTGACCTTGTCTTAACTGAACTATGTTGACCTTGTCTTAACTCAACTATGTTGTCCTTGTCTTAACTGAACTATGTTGACCTTGTCTTAACTGAACTATGTTAACCTTGTCTTAACTGAACTATGTTGTCCTTGTCTTAACTGAACTATGTTGACCTAGTCTTAACTGAACTATGTTGACCTTGTCTTAACTGAACTATGTTGTCCTTGTCTTAACTGAACTATGTTGACCTTGTCTTAACTGAACTATGTTAACCTTGTCTTAACTGAACTATGTTGTCCTTGTCTTAACTGAACTATGTTGTCCTTGTCTTTACTGAACTATGTTGTCCTTGTCTTAACTGAACTATGTTGACCTTGTCTTAACTGAACTATGTTGACCTTGTCTTAACTGAACTATGTTGACCTTGTCTTAACTGAACTATGTTGACCTTGTCTTAACTGAACTATGTTAACCTTGTCTTAACTGAACTATGTTGTCCTTATCTTAACTGAACTATGTTGACCTTGTCTTAACTGAACTATGTTAACCTTGTCTTAACTGAACTATGTTGTCCTTGTCTTAACTGAACTATGTTAACCTTGTCTTAACTGAACTATGTTGTCCTTATCTTAACTGAACTATGTTGACCTTGTCTTAACTGAACTATGTTAACCTTGTCTTAACTGAACTATGTTGTCCTTGTCTTAACTGAACTATGTTGACCTTGTCTTAACTCAACTATGTTGACCTTGTCTTAACTGAACTATGTTGACCTTGTCTTAACTGAACTATGTTAACCCATGTCTTAACTGAACTATGTTGACCTTGTCTTAACTGAACTATGTTAACCCATGTCTTAACTGAACTATGTTGTCCTTGTCTTAACTGAACTATGTTGACCTTGTCTTAACTGAACTATGTTGTCCTTGTCTTAACTGAACTATGTTGACCTTGTCTTTACTGAACTATGTTGACCTTGTCTTAACTGAACTATGTTGACCTTGTCTTAACTGAACTATGTTAACCTTGTCTTAACTGAACTATGTTGTCCTTGTCTTAACTGAACTATGTTGACCTTGTCTTAACTGAACTATGTTGACCTTGTCTTAACTGAACTATGTTGACCTTGTCTTAACTGAACTATGTTAACCTTGTCTTAACTGAACTATGTTAACCTTGTCTTAACTGAACTATGTTACCTTGTCTTAACTGAACTATGTTAACCTTGTCTTAACTGAACTATGTTAACCTTGTCTTAACTGAACTATGTTAACCTTGTCTTAACTGAACTATGTTAACCTTGTCTTAACTGAACTATGTTGACCTTGTCTTAACTGAACTATGTTAACCTTGTCTTAACTGAACTATGTTGTCCTTGTCTTAACTGAACTATGTTGACCTTGTCTTAACTGAACTATGTTGACCTTGTCTTAACTGAACTATGTTGACCTTGTCTTAACTGAACTATGTTAACCTTGTCTTAACTGAACTATGTTGTCCTTGTCTTAACTGAACTATGTTGACCTTGTCTTAACTGAACTATGTTAACCTTGTCTTAACTGAACTATGTTGTCCTTGTCTTAACTGAACTATGTTGACCTTGTCTTAACTGAACTATGTTGTCCTTGTCTTAACTGAACTATGTTGACCTTGTCTTAACTCAACTATGTTGACCTTGTCTTAACTGAACTATGTTGACCTTGTCTTAACTGAACTATGTTGACCTTGTCTTAACTGAACTATGTTACCTTGTCTTAACTGAACTATGTTGTCCTTGTCTTAACTGAACTATGTTGACCTTGTCTTAACTGAACTATGTTGACCTTGTCTTAACTGAACTATGTTGACCTTGTCTTAACTGAACTATGTTGACCTAGTCTTAACTGAACTATGTTGTCCTTGTCTTAACTGAACTATGTTGACCTTGTCTTAACTGAACTATGTTGTCCTTGTCTTAACTGAACTATGTTGACCTTGTCTTAACTGAACTATGTTGACCTTGTCTTAACTGAACTATGTTGACCTTGTCTTAACTGAACTATGTTGACCTTGTCTTTACTGAACTATTTTAACTTAGTCTAAACTGAACTATTTTAGTTTAAACTGAACTGTGACCTACTTTAACCTAGTCTAAACTGAACTGTCACCTAGTTTAACCTAGTCTAAACTGAACTTTGTTGACCTTGTCTTAACTGAAGTATGTTGACCTTGTCTTAACTGAACTATGTTAACCTTGTCTTAACTGAACTATGTTGACCTTGTCTTAACTGAACTATGTTGACCTTGTCTTTACTGAACTATTTTAACTTAGTCTAAACTGAACTATTTTAGTTTAAACTGAACTGTGACCTACTTTAACCTAGTCTAAACTGAACTGTCACCTAGTTTAACCTAGTCTAAACTGAACTATGTTGACCTTGTCTTAACTGAACTATGTTGACCTTGTCTTAACTGAACTATGTTAACCTTGTCTTAACTGAACTATGTTGACCTTGTCTTAACTGAACTATGTTGACCTAGTCTTAACTGAACTATGTTGTCCTTGTCTTAACTGAACTATGTTGACCTTGTCTTAACTGAACTATGTTGTCCTTGTCTTAACTGAACTATGTTGACCTTGTCTTAACTGAACTATGTTGACCTTGTCTTAACTGAACTATGTTGACCTTGTCTTAACTGAACTATGTTGACCTTGTCTTAACTGAACTATGTTGACCTTGTCTTAACTGAACTATGTTGACCTTGTCTTAACTGAACTATGTTGACCTTGTCTTAACTGAACTATGTTGACCTTGTCTTAACTGAACTATGTTGACCTTGTCTTTACTGAACTATTTTAACTTAGTCTAAACTGAACTATTTTAGTTTAAACTGAACTGTGACCTACTTTAACCTAGTCTAAACTGAACTGTCACCTAGTTTAACCTAGTCTAAACTGAACTTTGTTGATCTTTGTCTTAATTGAAATATTTTAATCCATTCAAAACTGTACTACCCTTACCTAGTCAAAACTGAACTATGTTGATCCTTGTCTAAATAGAATTATGTTATACCTTTTTTTAACTGAACTGTGTTGATTCTTGACTAACTAAACTTATTAACATTGTATAAATGAAACTATAATAAATGTGTTTTGTTAAATGTGATAGACTCAGTTAGTAGATATCACTCATTGTTTCATGCAATGACAATTTTTCATTCTTATTAAAATCTACAGAGGAGTTAATATGTCGGAGCAATATCTGGATCTGATTCGTCTTCTTGTTACTTACCATTGACTGGTGTTTTCACATTATAGCATGGTGTTCACTAACAAGGGATATTACAAAAATTTTAGATCCAGTATTTGTTTTACTTCTACAAATTTGATAACACTGACTAAAAGTTTTAAAAAGTGCCAAAAATGACTTTTTTAATACCTTTAAAATAAATTTTTGCCAACCATGTTAAAACCAAAAACTTTTAGTGAGGACAAAGTTAATAAAAGTGAATAGAGTTTATATAGCCAATTCTGAATTAAAATCTTTGATATTTTGATATAAAAATGATTTTCATTAAGTATATCAAATTAAAGATAAATGGTTTTTCTTATCTTGTCTTTTTTCTGAAGGGCCCATGAAAACGTCAGTACTTGAAGCCTATTTATAATTTTAATTCAATTTGCTGAAGTGCCAAACAATCTTCCTCCAGTAAATTAAATTGACAAGCTTTTACACACTAACCTTGGTGGCAAGAAGTGCTGTTCCTAATAAGCCAGCACCAAAGATCATTGTGCAAAAAAAAAAAAAATAAATAAAAAAATAAAAATAAAAAGAAGCCCCTAATTTTTTTTCTTTTCTTTTTGAGGTTACTTCTCTATTAAGACACAATTTGTCTGCCAGAAACATGTAAGTGTGGGTCTACCATATTTGTAAGCTATTTTAAGAATACCGGTATTTTGATGTTAATTTTGCACGGTGCTTGTTATCATTACATGAAAAAAAAATGTTTAAAGAATTTTTAAGGACATTTCATACTTTTATAAATTTGTTTTTATAGTTTTTTAAATTACCTTTTGGCTCACCTGAATGAATGCTCAGAGTGAGCTAGTCATGCTCTTTTGTCTGTAAATTTTTATTTCTTTGGAACAAGTTAATCTTTGACCATGAAACTTGACAGAAATGTTCTCAAGCTGAAGCAAAGTCAGTTACTTTAATTAATTTTTTTAATAGTAAAAATATTTAACATCTTCTTGTCTTGATCTGATTTGGCAATAAATGATCCACCTTTAATTTGTAAGCATGAGTCTTGATTATGAGTTCCAAAAATCGGGAAATACATAAAACAAGTAGAAAACTATATGTGGCAGCATATAAATTTTTACCCCTGTCATGAAAACAACAAAGGCATATAGTTTTAATATATGCTGTCGTTCCATAATAATTAGTTTTCCAAACATTTTAATTTCATTGATTGTTTGAGTTTCATTTCATTGGACCTAATTTCTTCAGGTTATTGTTGCAGGTAGGGGCACTTGTGTCATTCTAGTTCTTAACTTAATTTAATTTTCTGAATTCATATATATTCATTTATATAAATTTCTGTGTATGAAGTTATTGATTAAACTGTACTTGTTTACAATAAAACATTCATAGTAAATAACTTGATGTCAAAGTAATAATATTTTTTGGTATCTCTAGTTACCCTTCCTTGCAAAATTCATAAAGCCTACTTTAATAAGAATAAAGTTATTCTTTAATACATGTTTTGTTAAAATGATGTACTGCTTGGAGCCAGTACTGTCAATATTAATCCAGTTTATGTTGCCAAATCCATTTATAGGATCAGGTCATGAAATATCAATATGAGGAAATGATAAGGCTTTTGTCTTTCAAATGTTACTTATTTAAAACCAGATTTTTGAAATAGTTTTTTAATGATTAATAATTTCCTCAGGTGAGCAGTTTAAGGCCCATGAACTGTGTTATAAATTTGATTTTATTATCATTAGTTTTAATTTTCCTTGTATCTCAGAAATTTGTTGTCTCTGTTATCACATAATTTTACTTTGTTATGTCAGTGTTTATTTTATATTATTTCTTGTTATTGCTTTTGTTTTTGGATAAGAAATATACTAGTTTTCTTTATTTTAGAAAAAATACATATCATTTTACTGATTCATTCATTTTTGAAAAATTCTGACTTCAATTTGTAATAAGTGTTCAGAATTTGTAAAAGGTGTTCAGAGTTGTAAAAGGTGTTTAGAATTTGTAAAAGTTGTTCAAACCTTATCCTTATTTAGCAGCTAACAATAGAAGACTTAGGGTTCCAGATTTTCAATTTGTAAGGAAACCAGTCCATTGCAATCTGGTATATCTTTATTCAGTCATTTGCTGGACCACAGGTTAAAATATTAGATGACAAAATAAATTACCTTCTCAAAGAGCTTACCATCTGGCTATAAAATTTATGAACCTGGAATCACAAATCAAACAGATTCTTTCAATGCATATCATCACTTTTTTGAGAGATTTTAAATTTTATAGTTGTTTTTCTCTGTTAAATAGATATGGTCCATCTTTGTTTTAAGAGGTTTCTTTATTAATGGTATAATAAATGGATCTGGTTTTATTTTATACTTTCTACAAATTTATGGGAATTATGTTTTTGAAATGTTTTGTTTAATATCTAAACATTTTTATAAAAAGGCTCTTCTTTGTTGTCTAAATTAAATAAATTAGCTCTTTTAGTCTGACTGTAAAATTCCTGTTTGTAGGTTTGTTAACATTTTTAAAATTGTCAACATAAATTTGTTGAAAAAAGGGTTGTTTTGCAGCTTCATAGTCTAGTTCCGCAGTTTGACTGAGAGGGCTCATTATCATATGCCAATGTCACATGTTTACGCACATTCCTTGTACAAGTTCTAAGTTAATTGTAATTAAATGTTATTATGGTCTATGTCAACAAATTTTGCATGCTTTGAAATAAAAAAAATCTTAATTATAAAATAATTGTTAAAATATTTGATTAAAAATAATGTCACAAATTATGAAGATTTGATTTAAAGCTCTATGTTGCCTATTTACAGAATTAAATTGATACAAATCATGATATATTTTTTGTTTGTTTTATTTACAAAGGTCTACATAAGATTGTCCAAACCACACACATGTACTATAGATGGAAGTTTTATACAGTAAAACTTTTATAAAAATCTTTTTTTTTTTTCAAAAATATCTTAAATAATTTTGGAAACACTACCTCAAGCCTGTAAAATTTGAAAATTGGACATTTTGAAGACTACCCAAGGCTTCAGTGCAGTACATATTTGTGTCAACTCCAAAAATTAGACACACACATAATTATCATTACTGCAATCTGATTGGTTGATGTATTTCAGATGATAGTTTTGTAATTTTTATTGAAATTTGAATTTGTCCAAGAACCAATCAAGTTTGCTCCATGAAAACGATTTGAAAAGTGTGTTGCTTCTGCAATCTGGTAAATTGTTTCCATTTGTTCAACTCTGTAATATTGATCATAACAGTTGAATGTGACAAATCCTTGCCTAATGACTAACCTTATTTACTTGTAATGTTACGTAACATTTCAATATACAAATATGTTTGTGATTGTAAGAGATATTCACCAGACATATTTTAGTCTTTTTGTTTGAATTTAATTTATGAATGAGTGTTTGTATTTGGCCCCAAAAGTGGCTTGTTTCAAACACAATTGAATGATACTTGGTGTATTTAAAGTTATTCAAAAGTTACATGTTTATATTGTAGTAAAGTCTTATTTTACTAACAATGTTAATTTTGTCAGATTTTTATATATATATATATATAGAGGTAAAAACCAAAGAGAAGTTTTAAAGAAAACATAGAAGAAAAGGATTTAGGAACTTCAGAAACTAAATTAAAATTAAACATTGTGTCATTAAAGCAGCAGAGTAATTAAAAAATATAATAACGAGGTTAAACTACAGGTGAACATTATTTTATCGACAAATCTACCAGTGTATGAAGACTTACATCCATTTAAAATACCTATCTACAATTGTTTTATATATGTAACATCATGATAAGTAACAGCTTAAAGGCAATTGGTTTAAAGACATATGTTTGACAAATAGAAATGCCTAAAATTTGTGTGCAAATAATGTTGACTTTTTTGCATCTTCTGTAGTACAATAGGATGATACCCCCCCCCCCTCCCAGCATAAATTTATTGCATATTAATCAGTTTTAAAAACAACTGTGTCGTGATGTTTTTTCATTTTGATTTTTGGAAAAAAGCTTTGAATTGAAGAGTTGTGGCTGTGTGGTAAAGGATGCAAGCTCAGCTAGCTGCATGGCATGTATATGAACAAGTCATTTAACTTAACAATACTTCAGTTCTCCTTGCTGTTTCATGATCTGAGAAACATAAATATGTTGGGAGTTAACCTTGTGCAAGTTTTGTACTCTAATGTCTTTCTGCATCTGCAGGTATGGGACAGAATTTTAGTTCCAGTCAAGACTGCTTTACTTATATAAGAATGTCACAAGTAAAGTTGAAGGTTAACTGCAGAAGGTTACACATGTGAATAACACTTATAAGGCAGTGATAGTTGAATTTTGTTGAACAGAAAATTGTCATTATTATACCCTTCTACCAAGCAAGGACCCCATTGACCTTGGCCTTTGAATTGCATATGAATTGACACATTAACTTGTTTAACATGGCTACCATAAGATAATTATAAAATTTTTCTCAGGAATTACCTTTTGGATACACATGTATCAGAATATACATATACAGCAAAAGCTGCATATCAAAATCACTCGAGTGACCTAAGACGTGGACTTTATTCACTATACATCAAGTCTTTATAGAAGTTCTTTTTGGTTTAAATATGAAGAAAAGGGACCATAAAACTAGTCTTAATAGAATAGAAGTCTTTATATCGAGGTGGTTTCTTAGCAAGTTTTACTTTCCTGTCTTTAAAATGTAGGTTTAATCAGGTTGTCATAAAACATAACTTTTGAAATAATATTTAAATGTTTTGAACTATTTCTTGATACAAAATCAGGTCCATATATTCACTTCTTTTTTTTTTCAAGAGGTTTTTTAATTTTTTGTTTTCAAAAAATTAAAAACATCCAACCCAACACATTCACCTGATATTATGTAAGTAGAAATATTTGCAGTTTTAGTTTTTAGAACATTTTTGCAGTTTTTGTGATGGTATATATAGTATTTGATATAGATATAAAAATTAAAAGTGGATTTTATTCTGTAGTTGGTTAATGACCTTAAAAATATATAGATTAATGTATACTTTTATATATTTCATCATCAAAAAATTTCTACTCACAAAAGTAAATTTATGAAGCTTAACGGATTTGACTTCAAAATACTAATACATGTAATATTTATTATGAATTCATCTTCAATAAAACCAAATTCAACACACTTATCTCCTTACAAGAATACAAATAATGCAGCACAAAATGTGACAAAAATGAGGAGCAATCTCTCATTATATTTTTACGAGCACATAAGCTATGAGATGTGCAAGCAGAAATAAGCATGATACAGTAACATCAAGATATAAAAACGTTTGACAGATATATGATAATAAAGTTGAAGACATTTCTCACATGAATGATATAAACAGAAACAGAAATGGTCTGAACATTAATGAAGGAATCCACTTCTCCACAGCATCCAGCCTTTAGTTGGCCAATATCAGCGGATTAAAAATTAAATTGTGAATGCCAGCATTTATTCTTGCACAACCTTTAAGTTATCCAAATGAGCCATCAAATTTAGAAATTTTTATTAATTAATTAATTAATTAATTTTGATGAAGCAAAATTTTCTTTTTATATTTTTTTCAGGAAGAAAATGGTATCTTGGGGAAGGTCAAGGTGAAGAGGTCATTAGTATGATAAAGGATGCTGCAGATGGTGAGGACTCTGAGGAGGAGGAACAAGATGCAGCAAGAGTTAGTAACCATAGTAACAGCAGGGAGGAAAACATTAATGAATCAATCAACAACAGTGGCCGGGATATTATTTTGTGAAATTAGTTATTGTGGTTACTAGGAAGAAAAGCTGAATAAATGAATCCAAAATGGTGCCCAAGAAATCATTGTAGAAAATTTATAACAATGGTTACAACAGGAAAAAAGATTCAGTAAATTAGTCAGTAATAGTATTCATGATATACATGATATAAAAAACATTTACTTAAAGACTAATTTGTCCACTAAGAAAAATTGTGGTTGAAATGAAAGTACTCAGATTCAAAATGTGACAGTTTTACAAGTGGTTACAAAACACTTATACTGTACTTAAAAAGTATACCAATTTTTTTTTTTTTAATTTTAGTTCAGCATTTTGCTAAATAAGGCACACCTTAAAAATTGATGGAATTCAGTTTTACTTTATAGTCTGTTTGCATTTTTTGTGTGCTCTATGTTGTTTTAAATCCACCCTTTATTTTTTATTTTTTTTTATAGCTTATTTGCTATAAGCTCAATACCTGTACCAGCAAGCTGACCTTTGAACCTTGATTGTTTGAGGTGTACAGTCTGGTTCTTAGTGATTCAGGAAGAGTCAAATAGTTATTTCTATACATATCAAACCAACAAGGTCCAAATAGGAAAGATGGTTTAAAATGTACAAATACTCCATACAGTACTTAGTATCTGTGTAGTTCAGCAATTCTATATAAAAATATTAACCCCTGCATTGTGTTCATTTTACGCAGTCATCTATTATGCAAAATTTTCTTGTACTTAGAAATGCAATATTCATGCTGAACACATGATACTTTTACACACTTTATTTTGGAGTAAAATCAGTTACATTGTATTTTCTTTACCTGTGTATATATGTAAATTAGTGCAATTTATTTTCAGCTTTTTTTTTCTTTTTCTTTTTTTTTTTTTTTTTAGTTCTTGTCTAAAAATTTATCTTTTTTTACCTACTTTTTCGTTCAATTGTTAAAAAAATTATTTTGTTATTTTGTTTTCATTTTAAAAGATACAAGTAAAAATTGTCCTCTAGTCATCTAAGTTTTTTATTTAATTTTTTTAATCAAATAAAGTTTTTTACAAACTGGTGAGAAAATTCCTACAAAAATTTTTTTTATTTTTATTAGATTTAAAAATTACTTTGTTTTGGTGTTTCTGACTTATAAATGTTCAGGGAAACATTTTAATTTAAGAGCAAATAGTTTTAATGGTAAATCATGATAAGATACATTAATTATGTTGTTTACCTGAAAAACCAAATTGTTTTTTAGTTGTTGCGACTTTATGTGATAAATTGCATTACATTTTTGTTGTAGAAAGTAGTTAATGATCTCAATTTTTTTTAGATAAGTTGGCTTATATCAATTGTTTTTTATGCATAAATTGTAAATTAATGACATGAAATTTGTTTATTGTTATTTTTCTGTGTATCATATTGTAAATTATTATAAAATCATAAATATTTGTGGGTTAAAATTTCATGGTTTTGTAAATTAAAATCCCATGGGGACTTCAAACAAAAAAATTGTTGGCATTATATTTCAAAGTATTTACAAACCCATGAAAATAATGAAATTAAGTTCCCCACATACATTTGTAATTTTGCAAAAATCCAGTTTTCTTATTAGATGAAATATTTCATTTATTTCCATAAACATAAAATTTTGATTCTATTTAGTCAGTTTTGAAAACCTACATATTGTTGTCAATGTCAATAACTGTAACATGATTAGAAATTTTGAGGGGGTAATTTTGATTCATGGTAAAGCATGATTTAAAGGGCATTGTTTTAAAGCTCTTTTGTATTCTCAAGGAACAGAATACAATTTCTCTTCTTTCTTTAATTGATTTTTTAGATTTAATTACAAGAATGGACTGTATCCTGCATTGTGGGATAAGCAGTCTGTACAAAACATTCCTTTTATTTCCATATACCGGTATATAAAATACAATTGTAAAAAAACAAATTTTGCAATGGCATCTATTTAAACAAAAACACCTGGAAGACTGATAATTTTGTTAAAAAACACAATTAACAAATAATACCATGTATTAATAATCCAATTTTAATTTCAGAAAGAGAATGAAATAGGGTTTTACATTGTCCCCCTTTAGATAAAGAGGCTTGCTTTTGTTCAGTTAAAAGGAAAAATTGTTTGAATGCATGGTACTCTTTAACATTTTTGTTAAAATGAGCATTTATCTACCCCTCCTCAGCACATGCTCTCTCTCTCTCTCTATCAATGTTTTAAAAGATTACAAAGATCTGCTGGATAATGAGTGATCAAGATTTTCATGAAATCCATATTGTATTTTGTAATATGTATGAAAGTAATCTAAAAGGCTCATTTGGAAAATGTAACTTTATTTTGAAACTGCAATCATTTGCAATTGATGTCAGTGCAGTATTCTTTAATTTGTTGAAATATTTATGTACAAATATGCTTTTAATTTTACATGTTTATTGCTAATGTCATTGTTTTTTAGAACATCATTAAGCTTTACTTTTTCCTTATTCAATAAATAAATCACATTTTTATTTGACTTTGTTATGTCTTATTATGAAATGGCAATGTGACCATTATGTTGAAATACTAAAAAAAAAAAACATTTTCTCAAAACTACTGGTCAAATTGGCAGATGCAGCAAGAGAATGTTCTCTGATAAGAGTACAAGCATCTGGGAAAGTAATTTGTACTCTTTATAAGAAAGCAACTGTTTGCTCATTGACCAAAAAGGCTGACTGTAAACATGAAATTTTAACATATTCATTTATAAGATGCTAAAAAAGTAGAGTGTACTCTCCAAAAGTAGCAGGGATAGTACCATGTGTTTTTATAAGTAGCTGAAATAGTAACATGTTCTTTTTAAAAGTGGCTTTGATAATTAATAACATGTTCTTTATACAAATAGCTTATTCTCAGGAATCTAGAGTTGTAGAGTGTTCTCTGGAAGAGCGTAGATAGTAGTGATAGTGAAGCTTCTCTTGTAGAGTCGTCTTTTTATAAGTAGCAGTTTAAGTAGAGTGTCTCTGGTATAGAAGAGCGTTCTCTTTATAGGTAGTATGGTTAGTGAGATGTTCTCTTGTATAGCAGAGTTCTCTTTATAAGTAATGATAGTCACTAACACATTGTAGCCTACCTGACAATAGGTAGGATAGTGTTTTCTGGGACAGAGGACGGTTGTCTTTATTGTGACAGTAGAAGACAGTAGAATGCTTTTTGTATAGCTTGGGAAGTGGATTGTTCTTTTTAGTGGCCGGGATCTTTTCTCTATAGGTAGCTGGGACGGTAGGTTGTTCGTTCGATTTGAATAGAATCAAATTTATTTAAAAGTTAGCTAGGAAAATGGATTATAAGAATCAATTATGAGTATCCATGTAGGATAGGGAAATCTCACCCGAGGGGTTGAATATTTCAGTCAGAGACGAGGCTTGCCGAGTCTCTGACAGAAATATTCAACCCCGAGGGTGAGATTTCCCTATCCTACATGGATAAACTCATAATGGATTCTTTTTCTTCCATTTTAATGTCAATTTTTGGCTTCAAATATGATTTACATATCCATGGGCGCCATGTTTGAAAAATCTAAATCTGTTATTCAACATTCTATATAAAAATAAATATGACCATCGGATAGACTATACTTAATTTTGGTTTATGTAACTGTGACGTCAAGCCCATGTGAGATACACATTTCTTCCATATCTGCTCATGTGAGATAGGGTTTCCCCTATGTGAGAAATGTGTATCTCACATGGGCTTGACGTCACATTGCTTTCCTAAGATGGTAAATCATTCTTTTAAGTTGCTGGGATAGTGTAATACCCTCCCTGGATATAGCTTGGATAGTGGATTGTTTTTATATGGAGCTTTCATTCGGGCAGAATCAAGAGTGAGAAAGGTAATTTCGCTTGCAATTGTGACGAGCAGAAGTCTCCAATCATCTCCAAAATCACGATCATGAAAAGCAGGTCAAGTGTCAGAAGGTCAATTGAAAGAATCTACTGTTGAATGTCCTAAAACTAGGTTTCAAAACAGAACTGTCTTAATGACCGATTCAAACCAACCACTATTATTTTGATTATCTGAAAAGCAACCGTGGAATAAATATTGAAAAAATACATCTATCAACCGAGGACTGGTCATGTGAAGCTTCATTGGGGTCAACCAATTAGTGTCTGGGAAAGTGAAAGATAAAAATTACGGTAAGTTTTTCTAGTTGATTCCTTTAGAATAATGCCGTGCAGAATTCTAGTTTTTTTTAAAATTAAAAACTCTGCACATGACAATAAAACAAAAAAGCATCCCCTTAATAATGTTTATAATAATCCTTTATTGCTTAAAACTTGCTTAAAGACTGTGTAAAGTCGAATGAAAAATACTGACACGGACAAAGGCATATGTATAAAGTTTATAATATTTATGATGACATTTAATAATTGGTCTAGAACTCTTAGAATTATCAAAACGAGAAAAAATAAAGCCCAAACTTATTCTCTAAAGAAACAAAACAATTCTACGTTCGGGCATATAATTTGTCTGATAAAATTTTTACACAAAAACAGACTATGAAGGATTATATGTAGAAAAAAGACAATGATTAGAGGAGAAAGTTGTATTCAGCTGATGTTGGATACTCCGGAGTAACCCGGCAATGAATTTCCTTAAGTATGCAGATATCTATGAAAGACAAGGCATATCATTAGCTGGATGAATATACTGTATAATAAAATTAACGCGTAATTTTTACAGTTTAACGCGATAAAAATAATATTTAACGCGTTATTTAAGTTATTTACTAAAATATACGCGTAAAATTGAAAAATGTACTGTATAAAAATTATCGCCTTAAAAAACAACAGTAACGCGTTAAAAATCCAAATTAACGAGTTATTTTTTTATAACTGGCCATTCATATCATTGGCGGGTAAAACTAAAGCGTAAAGTTAACAGTTTAACGTGATAAGTTTAACAATTAACGCGTTAGAATTTAAAATGAATCCGTTTTTTTTTTTTTAAATTTTAACCCGTTGCTTATAGTTTTTTTAACGCGTTAATTTTTATACAATATCTTTTTTAACTTTTACGCTATATCTAAGCAAATAACGCGTAAATTTTGAACCATTACGCGTTAATTGTTACTTTTATGTGCAATGTCTAGAAAAGTAAAAAGATGATTCTGGACCGGACTTTGTGGTGCCCAGTAGAATCCAATAAGTATGTAGGAATTAGCTTCAAAAGGAAAGCTTTTGTGACAGGCATTATTAAATTCCCATTATAAAATTTATAAAGGGGAAGTATGGGGTAGCTAATGCTCAAAATATTTTCTATAAGTGGTATTCAATGTGCACATGGCTATTATTATTGGAAGTACAATAAGCTTGATTTTGTTGAAGTGCCAACAAGAACAAGGTTGGAAGAGATCGCCGGATGATTTTTCCAGTTAAGCAAAATCTTGTATCTCTTTATGACTGCCTTTAAAGGATATATTAAGTATCAGATATGAGAGAGAGAGAGAGAGAGAGAGAGAGAGAGAGAGAGAGAGAGAGAGAGAGAGAGAGAGAGAGAGAGAGAGAGAGAGCTTTTGTAAAGTTTTCGGTATATTAACGCTAAAAAACGATTCCGGGATTTTGAAACAAATCTTAATTATTTTTGGTTCTTTTCTATCAGACATTATATAACTTTTAATCACTGGAAACTGTTGCTAATTTAGTGTTCATCAAACACCTTCAGCAACTTTATAACTGGTTACTACGGGTAACATACCATACTTCAAATCTTGCTGCGAACTAACACTAATTTTATATTCAGTGACGTTGAATTCTATTCATCAATCATTTTTTAGAAGATGTTTCCACAGAAGAAGATTATACATGCATTCAATCCTAGAACAACACATAGCCACTGTTGTTTAAGCGGCTGATTAGCGGGTAATGCAAGATCCTTATTTTTTATAATTTATATTTTTTACTTTAATTTGCATATTAGGGGTCGCTAATATGAAATAGCCGAGGTGTCGAATACACTTTAAATCACACAAAGAATGTCTTTTTAGTTTGTAGCTACCAGTGTCCAAAAGTCAGATTTTTTAGCAAATAATTTTCTGAACAGTGCAACTGCTTTTAAATTAGGTCCACTTTAACTTCACATTGTGTGTGGAGCCGCTCGAAGGAAGAAACTACAAATGAAAACAGTAGAATTAAGCCCCTTTATGTATAAGCTCTCCTATTTGTTTATTTTCAGGATGTAGTCGGTGAAATAGAGGTCTGGCAATATTAAGATGTAAAAATTGGACAGTCTTGACACGTTATGTATCCCAGTTTAACAGTCTGTCTATTGAGTTTTCTGGCAGTAATATCTGGTCAAGGTAAGAATTTACATTTTGTCGTTTTGTTCCAGTTATAATGTCATTTGGTAGGTATAAAAAGTAAACGGGAGTAAACGGGAGAAATAAAAGAAAAGTTAATTGACATATTTTGCCCACGGTAGGTTCATTAGATGCATATTTAAAAATGAACAAATTAAAAAAAATATGACTCTAAGATTATTTTTAACGATTTTATGGCGAAAATATTTATGCATATGTATGATACTGTTCATCAATACGTGTTAAACAGGAGTAAACGGGAGAAATTATAGAGAAGTTAATTAACGTATTTTGTTTACGGTAGGTTCAGTAGATGCAGTTCAAAAAAATAAACAAAATTAAAAAAAAGAATTATGGCTTTAGGTAAGATTTTAAGTATTTTACAGCTAAAATTGTGCGTCCTTGTCGTAACTACGTAATGTCAAAGAGAGGTAACTCTTGTAAACTGTGGGTGTCGATTAGCAGACGCGACATGATTATTCGACCGTATAATTTTAGAGTCAGATTTATATAGTAAAAGATTAATTTATTTTGTTAATTAAATTATTATTATACAATGTTAATAAATGGTAATGTAGGCTGTTGTACAAAAATAAAAATAACAGGATTTAATCCTACTGACCAAAAATTAACGTTATCACAATATTTGCGAAAATTAATTATTCACAAAAATAAGTTTTAACTTGCGTGAATATATATTATTAATTTATTTATTAATGGTAATAGCATAATCTAATATGCAGAAAGATTGTTTTGATCGGGTAATAAAGGATATTAATTACTGCATAAGTACATAATCCAAAACTTCGTCCAGTAATACTATTACGTAGTATTATGCCTGTCACAATAATTTACCGTTTTTGAAGTTCCAATAAAATAATGAAATACCTGTATTGTCAGATGAAAAAAATGATGCAAATGTATCATTTTAAGCATTGAAAAAAAATAGTTCGACGGAATTACAAGACAATTATGACAACACAGTAGCTTATTCTTGTCATATATGTATATTTTGAATTTTCACTTAATACATTCTCCTCATTTTAATTTTTGAAAATTTCTTATTTATTGTATTGAATTCAAACTCTTCACTGAAAATAATAAAGTTGGAAAGATTGGTATTAAAAGCCTTATCGTAAAAAAGTATTTTAAGCGGTTAGCGTATACGCTAAACGCTTATTTATCATTACTGTAATATGCGGTATATTGAAATGCAAGAGAAATATATCGTGTATTACATGTACCAGAAACATAAAATAAAATTAATTTATCATTCAAAACGTTTTAAATGCCGATGATGGTTATCACTATTTCTTCATTTCAGTCCCAACATTATTTAACAGAGGGGATGAATTTTTCCGGGACGGGTTTTATTTTTTACAGTAAAAAAAAGTAATAATACTAATAAATTGATAAAGTAAATAATAAATAAAACGGGACAGATTCTCGGTTTTCGTAGAAATAATAAACTTTTTAATTTTTGCTGACCCAAACATTGTCTTTTAGCTGTCAAAACATTTGCAAAGGTTTACTTGTAAGGGCACGTGCACAGTGATTTATTGTCGGATTTCGCTAGAAGTCAAAACTTCTTGTCAAGTTATATAATCAGTGAAGATGTTTAATTTTTTTTTTTTTTTTTTTTTTTTTTAACGATTCAGATGTTTTAATATGGGTTTTAATATAAATAGTTTTTAATACGCTTGTATACTAGTATATCTATGTCTATTAATACACCACAGTGACCTTTAAAGCCGAACTAAATTTTATTTATTAGATTGTATACAAGCTATTGAATTTATATTTGTAGCCAAATGAGTGAAATTACCATCTTTTTCTTTTTCTAAAAAAAAAAAAAAAAAAAAAAAAACAGTTCGAAAGCTCGTCAAAAAATCATTCATCAGGTAAGTTAGTTGTTATTTAAATTAAAATTGATTAATTATTAACAAAACATTCATATTAATAACAAAAGCAATAACAAAGGCGTTTTACATACTCTTCTATTGACACCCACAGTTTACAAGAGTTACCTCTCTTTGACATTACGTAGTTACGACAAGGACGCACAATTTTAGCTGTAAAATACTTAAAATCTTACCTAAAGCCATAATTCTTTTTTTAATTTTGTTTATTTTTTTGAACTGCATCTACTGAACCTACCGTAGACAAAATATGTTAATTAACTTCTCTATAATTTCTCCCGTTTACTCCTGTCTAACACGTATAGATGAACAGTATCATACATATGCATACATATTTTCGCCATAAAATCGTTAAAAATCATCCTAAAGTCATAATTTTTTTTTTAATTTGTTCATTTTTTAAAACTGCATCTAATGAACCTACCGTAGGCAAAATTTGTCAATTAACTTTTCTTTTATTTCTCCCGTTTACTCCCGTATACTCCCGTTTACTTTTTATACCTACCGGTAAAGGTTTATTTACAGCACGTTTACTTGTTAGACCGAACTTTTTGCCTTAACGATGATATTACTTTTTGCTTATTGATCATTTGATAGTCAATGTTAGCAATAAATTAGCTTACCATCGTTCATGCATGCAGTTTGGCGTAGGCTGAAGTAATGTTTCTCTATTCAAGAATCAGGGTAGTCAATATAAATTGATTTAAAATTAAAAAAATTATGGGTGTTAGGCCTATGGCTCCCCAAAAATGTTCTCTAGTAATGTTAATTGTACCTGAATGTCAAGGCACTTGCATTTTTTCCATCGATGGCAGGATATAGATATATTTTTATATGCAAATATTGAAATCCTATTATTAATATACATCTTGTATATCAAATTGATTTCCTGTTTCAGGTGCCTTTGCAGATGCAAAATGTGCAATAAGGGCTTTCGTCAAACATATTCTTAACTATTGCATGTCACTTTTCAGCTTTATGTACTGATCCTCTGTACATTTAGTCCAATAATGCAAGACATCAGTCAGTATTTTCATTTGGGTATTGATGTGATATATAATATGTGAGATCTAACAAGACACAAATTTCTCTCAGATTTCTGGTATATTTCAAAATAAGACTGATCCAACACAAAAATCTTTAAAAGTTTTTGAAATTGTCTCTCTAATGAATAGAAATACATAAAATGATACAAATCAATGATTCAATAAATTTAATATAACAAACATTTGTTTGAGATCCATTATATGACACCAGCCAATATGGAACGCCATTTAAACTATATTCAATTATTTATACCTATCTTCAAATAATTGAACCTAGGTACAATTCATTTGAAGATAGGTATAATTCAATTATACCTAGGTATAATTCATTTAAAGATAGGAATATTGAATTATACCTAGGTTCAATTCAAATGAATTGTACCTAGGTATAATTAAATTATACCTATCTTTAAATGAATTGATCATTAATGCTTTGAAGTTTCAACGTAGTAAAATTCAATTTACACCTATCCTCAAATCAATTAAAGAGACTTATCAATTATACCTAGGTACAAATGAATTATACCTAGGTATAATTCTATTGAAGATAGGTTCAAATGAATTATACCTAGGTACAAATGAATTATTCCTAGGAACAATTATTTGTTCCTAGGTTTAAATATTTAAACCTAGGTATATTCAATTGAACCTAGGTATAATTCAATTACACCTATCTTTAAAAAAATTGGACCTAGGTGTAATTAATTGAACCTAGGTACAATTATTTGAAGATATGTATAAATAATTGAATATATGTTAAAACGGCGTTCCATAAGCCAATTAATGTTTTCTTACAATTTCAGATGTAGTTGAAGTCCTGTGGAAGAGATTGTCTTTGGCAGAATATCATGGATTAAACACACTATTGATTTTTTCTCTTTTGATATTCCTACCTCAACAGAATCTCTGACCTTGACCTTACAAGGCTCCACAGCCTCAGGTGTATCTAAGGGTTGTCCTGTCAGAGAAGTTAAAGTGTAAGTTATCACTATCATGCTAATGTCATACCTTTGGCTTTGACAATCTCAAATGAATCTCAACACCCAGTATCTAAGTATTTGGTCATATTTTTTAAATTTTATTGATGGACAGCAGTCAGATAATGTTTATGCAATAAATGTGCATGTGGCTAAAACTATTCCTTTGACTGATTCATGGTCTTTTTACCCCTTATCATATGGTGTTCTTTATCTCAATACATTTTCTAAATTCAATAAAGAATTGAAATCAGACACTCTCTCTCTCTCTCTCTCTCTCTCTCTCTCTCTCTCTCTCTCTCTCTCTCTCTCTCTCTCTCTCTCTGTGATAAAGTAGTTGGACCTACCACTTCAGTTGGTTTGAAAAGTCATTTTAATATACACTCATGATGAGAGGATGTACTACACATGTACAAAATTCCACAAGAACAAGACCTCTTCATTGAAAATTATTACAGCTACAATTTCCTACTAAGTTAGGGGTCATTAAATATGAATGGACATTATTTTTCTTGAGATATCTCTATGATACTGTGTCTCATTCTTTCACTAGAATTAGATTAATGGTGTTTTATGCCCCACCCAAGATTCTTTCTTTGAAGATATTGAGGTAGATATTGAAAAAAATTGCAGTGCCCAGAGAAAACCACCAACTTTTGGCAAGTGGACTATCAAACTTGAAAAAAATCTCATACTAAAATCAGCCAGAGTTGGGTTTGAAAGGGTGAGACCCACTGTGATCTATAAGACCACTTTAGATCACTTGGTCAATGAAGACCTCCCTTCACCAGGAGCTTATCTTTTAAATCAAAATTATTAAAAAAAAAGGCATAACAATGTAATAATTATGTATTTTAACCCAATCTGGATATTACATGATTTTTATTTATTGTATTTTCAGACATTTTCAATATGGAAGCTTCCAGTTATCAGTCCATACAATGAGTCATTTCCTAAAAACTTTTATTTAGAGAGAAGTTATGCACAGAATGTAACATTACACCAGACAATAAATCAGTACCTGTGTTAGCCCAGAGTTCAAAGTCTGGAACATGGTACCTGACTGCA